>CM035813.1:31791197-31943697 GCA_020458035.1 Magallana ariakensis
CGAAGGGCCTTATGATAGATTTGACCACGCTCCAACGCTCCAACCTCATAATACTCAAAGAATGATTCCTTATTACTTATACATGTATCTATATTTTTTCCAATTTGTACACTTTAAAACAACATTTTAAAACCACTATTTTTTCATGTATAACATGCTATGTATTACTACGCGGCGCAGCCTATACCGTTTTTCGGTTATGCTATGAGACACGGCCATTTTTTGTCGCTAATCTTTTATGAAATTATTGGGATATAGGCTTCAAAATTGATTCTTATGTTACCACTGACAAAGACAGTTAAAAATGTAAATAGTATTGCATATAAATGATATACTAATTCATATTATATGGAATTGACGTTAAGGCAGCTATGGCGTTCCATACAAAAGCGTGTTCAGCAGAGCGGGTGCTAGCGAGCATTCGCAAAAATTTGTGCTACAGGTATGGAGGATTTTGGCGAGAGCTCTATCGCGAGCACCCTCTTTGCTGGACACGCCTTAGGTATCAAATTTGGTCACGTGATTACTCAAGAGAATTTTTTTTATATTCAACCCATTCATATTGCATAAACAAAACTTCTAGGAAACTGTACAACTGTTAGTTCTGATATTCATGCTCTTTTTAAATAAATTCTAACAGGGCAGCACGGGTTTCTAAATCAACAGTTCCGTTCAGAATAAGAAGAAATATATTTTAGTAACATAGACCAAAAAGTATTTCTGAGAAACAAAAGAGAATATTAGTAAAAAGCTTGAAAAAACGTAACTTTTATTCCTGTAAATATCATTTCTGAAATTATGGTTCCCCAGTTCCTGGTAATACATACACACTAGCGGTGTGATATTTCTCGTGCTGTTACCGTTTATTAGATTGAACTATAGCAATAATGGTGAATTAAAAATATTAAAGGAATGAATTTAATTTTGACGTATGTTATACGATATAACATAACTTGGGGCAGTTTACGCTTTATAAACCGCGAAGGTATTTGATACATTAAACAAAACTAACTCTCCGTACCATTTTCATGCTTTTGTTTTAACCGTAAATGACATTTTAAACTACCCGCGCATTAGTACAACATCCTTAGTTACAGGTGACCCAGATTAGAACGAAGCGAGGGCTGGCGGTCATATTTGAATTTGGTGTTTGGACGCTGGTTCGCGACTTCACAGTTTACTGCTCAAATTTAAAGGGACAGTTGTTAAAAGTTGAATTCGACATAAACTCAGAACAGAGGAAGTGTGAAGATTGCAGAGTCAGGCCTCTTAGAGACGTGGATGCAGCACATGAGGCAAGTTCATGTTCGGAGATCGACTCGGGATTGGGAGCGGTGTGTGAAATGACCAAGCATGCTGAAAATGGATTGTTTGTATTTTATGGTTTTACAGAAAGTACACTAAGAGTGTCGCTCATTTGGTTTCTATGAGCCTTCGAGCTATCTCGATTGTAACTTCTCACAGAGGATTCATATTTACAGTTTATGTTTTAAGTCCCGACATCATATTCTTTAACAGTCTAACGTTAGTATAAGGGGGGGGGGGACGGCTAGCTCAATCAGATGGAAATCTGTTTGCTCATCAAATGTTTTTACGAAAAGAGGCATCAGAATATTAAAACCACACCAAAATACCATCATAAATCTAGATAGCTTAAAAGTAAAGCGCTCTGAAAAGAGAGATTTGGGTGCAAATCCCTGTCTGGGTTAAAATTCTGAGGTGTTTTGGTAAATAATGCGTTTATTTTTACTATGGTATACAATTTATTGATTTTTTTTTTTATCTATCCTTAACATACCTTGAAAAAGATTCAACTTCCCTCCTCTCATTTTGTGCTTCTTTTCGTAGAAATTCATTTTTTCTGTCTTGAAGTTGTTATAGTTCAATTTGCGGGACATTTTTAAATTATTTTTTTTTAAACTTGGAAAGATTGGAGCGGAATTTAATAAAAAACTAAATTATTTACATTTTATTTTTAATTTATATTATGCAAATGAAGAGAGATAAACTTAATCATATTCTATTTATTCACTCTGATATACACATGCATGCATGTGTAGATCTACATGTAAGGTTTACATGTTAAAAAAGTAGTTCCGGATAGATGTTGTCAAGGGTGTGTGTCCCCATACCAAGGTATGTTATACAATATAATACATGTCCCTCCATCTGTATCAGCCAATCAAATGAGGCGTTATAACCAAAATTAAATTATTTGAAAATGTTCCCATCAAAATAGCACATAATGTAAAAATGTTTGCTAAATATTGATCACTTAAAGGAGTGATACAAATTTAGTGTGCTTTGATTATACAAATAACAAATACTTTTTTTTTTACCCCATATCTTTAAAGAAACTTGAGTTCAAACAAGTGTTGTTTTAATGATAAAAATAAACTATGATAATTTAAAAAATACAACTTGGATATTATCAGAAATGTGTTAATAATGTTTAGTATGGTGTAAAACAGGGTTTCTTTACGATGAAAATAAAATTGCATTGAATATAATTATAAAAATAATGTTCACATTTTAAAGCATTTTCCTTTTTAACAGGCGAATATAGGCTACATTCGGATTAAATTTATAGATGTAAATCGAAATACCCTACGTGTATAGCGGTCAATCCGACGGTTATCATAAAAGCAAGTGACCAAACTCATATTTTATCTGCTTTAAGGAGCAAATAATGAACACAGGAACTTGTGACGAGGATAGTTTATGGAATATTAAGCAGATGATATATAAAGTTCAATGTCCTAGCTCCTACGAAGTTCCTGTTGAAGATGGCGGTTTGCCGTCTAGTTGCAAGGGAAAGAAAGACGGAAATTATGCTAATGATATTAGTTTCGGATACCGAAGAGACATCAGATTTGGAAGAATATGTAATGCTTATTATCGTTGCCACGGGGGCGTGTCTACAGTTGTCTTATGTCCAAATGGAACTGTGTTCGAATCAATGAATAGAAGTTGTAAGCATGGAAATCACTCCATTGAACTAGCCTGTCAACTCTATTACAATCCAAATTTCAGAATGTACAATTTTCCAAACAATTTCGCAGAGTGTCCATATCCAGAGCAGTTCTCTGACGTCACTTAACAATGTGAGAACTTTACAAAGGTCACGTTTGGATCGCGTCCACACCTAAAGGACTACTGTAAGTACTTCGTTAGTTAAAAACTTTGATTAACTGTTATGCAAACATATTTTTTGTCTGATCAAAATACTTTTCGAAAATCAGTAATGCTGGGCATAAGCAAATTCATATATATATATATATATATAAAATGTATAAAACGTAACACCATCGATAGTTGTTACACACTATTTCAATTTATACGGTGTTTGCTGTTTTGACTGAGAGGTAAAGGGACTTAAACACGATTTGAGCTCAAAAATTTAATTTGATTTTCCAATGTTTATGTTTAGAATAGTTCCTATTGGTATTTTTAATGTTTTGTTAAAATCAAAAAGTCAAATGTTGAGATATAAGAAATATACAGTGTTTAAGATTCTTGTAAACAAAGCTGGAGCCTTATTAATGTTTACATACATGGTTTATGGCATAAGTTTTATATAAATGTTGCTTTCCTCAATTGATAAACATTTTTATGAACTCATTGAATCAGTTAACCTTGTTTGTCACGTGTCATTTTGCTAAAGAAATGGTAATTCCATACTTAACATTATTTGTAAAAAAAAAAAATATAAGACTCGAGCTTTGTTTACATAACAATGAATTAGTACCTCTGTGTCTCTCTTACAATTTGACTTCTAGCATTCCAATTTCGGTCAATAATTCGAAGTACGCAAGTAAACCATTATCACGAAATTCACATGTCGATTTAAACGTTTTCACGTGAATTTCATTTAACACGAACTTCAGATTACTTTCATGTAAAATTTACACGAAGCTTCATGGAAGCTCGTTTCACGTTAATTAAACGTGAGGGAGAATTAACTGTGTATTATTTAGTTTTTCTTGATCAATTTAAAGATATTTTTGGATTACTTTTTTCGATCTATTAAGCATAACTGTTTAATTTTCGTATTCATTATTTGTTAAAACAAAACAATATTTTTTACCCAATATACAACGTCTCGATCTGAGCTGAATAATTTATTTATTTACTCTATTACACCTAACATAAACATGTAACTGTTCAGTTATATTACTTTTAATTTTTTTAAAATCAAATTGATCCTTTTATATTGTAATAGAAACTTAACCCACAGCTATACGCGATGTATGATTGAACAATGGAAGTGAAAGATGTATGTCCTACAGAGTGTTTGAGGTTTACAAGCAAGTGTTTCTATCTTACATGAATAAATCATTTTAAAAAAAATGTAATTTTATTTTCTTAAACGTTAAACAATGCCCTTAAAATGAGGAAATGAAAATACTAAGCAGAATTTTTACCATTGATAATTATTAAGAATCTACTCTGAACATATAAATTTAGCTGTATAAAGAATTTAGGAATCTCATTTACACAAACATTATTTCACAATTTCTTCTCTTTATCACTGCAAAGTTAATCTTTTAAAGGAATTTATAAATCACGAAGAAAACCTATATAATTATTTTTGGAAATTTTTTAATATGAATTTATATAATACGTAAAAAACCCTATATATTTTTATTTCAAAATCTTATAAATTTGAAAATGGAATATGATTTATTAATACAAAACTTATTTTTTATTGTATTCCGTTATGCTTATTTTTATGATAACAATAAACAGAGCTTTTCTGATCAAAATTTGTACGTTGTTGTCGTCGAAAACTTTTCACATTTTCATCTTCTCTAGAACCACTGAGCCAATTCCAACTCAAAAGCCCGCAATATTCTAACTTTTAAATTATCTTTGAAGTTTTTAATATATGGTCGACCTAAATTTATTTGAATAATGACCTTAGAAAGTCAGTAAGGGATCTAAACGGGTTCAAAGTTCATAAAAGAAATAAACAAAAAACAACTTACAATAAAATAATTCTTCTGAAGAATTGAAAGACTATTTTTTGTATAAAAGATTATCATAAAGCTATAATGTCAAATTCAGTCTTGTTTCTGAGACTGGATAGCCTGTCCTTGATTCCTAACCCTGTCGCTAACTGATTATAGTTATGGCCAATGTTACTCAGGTGAGCAATATGACCACCGAGCATCTTGTTTTTATTAGAACGGAATTGCGTGTAATTATTAATTAATCTATTTAACACATACATGTATTTCAGTTAATATTTTCGATTTACGTGCAAACTTTGACGAGGCAAGCCATGTGAAAGGGATTACCCTTCATGTGAAAACAAATGAGATGGTCTATTCCCTTAACCTGAAAATCAATAATACCCTGATTACATGCAGTGTAAAAATATCCGATGAAATAAACGATGCAGGTGCGTGCATAAATGATGCAGTATAGGGAGCTCAGCCTTACAGTGTGTCCATATCTTTGCAGTTTCAAAAGACTTTAACCCACATGCACTGGTATTAAGCAAATGACCGTTGCTGCAGTTACCGTCATCCAACATGGCGATGACCCAAAAAGGTTGATAGCTTGCTCAGGAAAAATATTATTACATGTTTCCTACCTTTAACGTATTGAAAATTTAGAATTATTGAAAAGTGAAGCTATAACATGTCATAAATGTTCTTAGATATGAAATTTTATCGACGTTCTAAAATGCGACTAGGTCAGTTTCTATCGAATTTGAAGACTGTAACTTCTGATTGTTTATCAAAAAGGATTTACGCTACTGTTTAAACGAATGTATACCATTATCATTGTAAATAAATATTTTCTTTTGGGGTTAAAGTTATGTATTTGATTAATACATATACATCATTAATTATTGTTGATATTCAATTGGAACACAGGAAGCATTTAAGATACATCAACTAAATTTAAGCAAACAATCATTTATATAGAATAGATTATCATTTCAAGGAACAGTCATAATTTTTACGTCTTATTAAAAAATGCATTAATTTTATAACAGTTTACTATTTCTTTTAGCAGATAACCACACTGTCTGTGTGACGTGACAACCCCCGCCCACCCCCAACAGTCTGAAACACCATGCATATGCATGCATTGCAATTTTTAAATATACGCATGTTGTACGTCAATTATTCAACTTTAAATTCAATTATTCTGAGAAAAATTACGGCACTGTAACAGTAGGAGAAGTTAAGAAAATTAACCAGAATTCGACAATCATTTCAAATATATCAAATAGTTAACGCTTTTAAACCTGAAGCATGTATACATTAATAATAACATGTAAGTACATGTATGAAAATCACAGTATTACATGGTTAAATTGTTATTTTCATTGTATGTTTAATTTTATCAAATGTCAATTTTTTTGTGCAAGAATATAGGGACTTTTGACAATATTTTTTATAGCTATGCTTGTTTTCAAATTGTTTTGAAATGTCGAAATATTGGTGAATTATACCGATTAGTTTTAAAACCTTAGGTATGATTTCTTACCATTGTTTAATATAAACCCGACTCTATACTTGTATTTTGAAGTGGGTTTAGATATGTAGGCTATTTAAACAATTTAGAATCTTCACTTTTTATATAAGTTTTGGTGTAAATATTGGCATTTCTGGTGCAGTGGTTCTTGAGAAGAATTTTTAAAAACACACGCCCGATTTTCACTGTTTCGCGAATATCTCCCTTTTAAAAAGACTTTTGCTCTTTGTTTTAGCAATTTAAAATTCCTTTCCCATAAGGATGCTTTGTACTACGTTAAGTTAAATTTGGCACAGTGATTCTAGATGAGAAGTAAAAAATGTGAAAAGTTGACAGACAGAGGGACGGACGATGGACAACAGGTGATCAGAAAAATTCACTTAAACTTTCGGTCCAGGTGAGCTAAAATATTTTAATTTGAATGTTAAATTGAAACTTTAATAATGCCTCTTTGAGTTTTCTAACTGCACGACAGAATATAACATCATTTTTAAAAAATGAAATAGTGTTAATAATATATTTATTAAAACACTATCTTATGCGGATGGAATTTATTTCTTCGGCAGAGAAATTGTGTTTAGGATTTTGGTTATCTAGAGCTTGAATCAGACCTCAAAATAGCTATTACTGAATGAAGAAGAATGAGGGCACTACATTATGAATGTAAAGGTTCTTCCAAATAGTCTCTTTAAAAAATCTCTGCTATTTTAAATTTTTATACATTACGGCAATGACAATGGTATGCAATAAATAAACATTGACATCTATTTTGCGCATTTAAAAGACGTCGTTCTGTCATTTCTAAAAAAAGAATAACACAGCCTACGTATAAGTCGAAACAGAAGAGTCGGGTTTTTTAAGTTAGTGAACATGACCAGGCAAAATTAGGGAAACTACATGTCCATACATTTTAGTTTACAAACCGCCAACTCCATTTTATGAAAATTAAAACAAAAATAAAAAGTCCATATCTAGCTATTCATTTGATTTTTTTTTCCTCCGACCTGAAGTTTTCTTTCTGGTAAAAAGAACAACAACAAATTAAAATCGGTGATGCTATCACGTTATGCAAGTATTGATGAAAAGGACAGAGTTTTTTCCGATCAGGTATTTTGGCTTATAAATAAATACACCTGTTTACTGTCGCCTGACCGACCCACTGATTTTTTGTCATTAAGCTTGCATTAATAACGAATTATATCCTCTTTTACAGGAATAAATACATAAGAAATCAACTTTTAAAAAGTAAATAAACTTTATGTATTTTTATAAAAATTAGTTGATGTTTTAGCGGCTGTTTTGCACATGCTTCTCATCGAAATTTTTTTCAGTAACAAAATTTTCAAATTTAGTTTTTAATTTGTTAATATCATTGCAAACTTAATCAAATAAATGATTAAAAAAATAAAGTATCCATGATTTTTCAAACTTCTTTCTATATATTTTTGTGTAAGGGAGCACTGAAATCTCCCTAAAAATATCTGTAGCCACCATGTAAATATATTGTATGACATTGTGTATGTACAAAAAGAGGAAACCCTTCTCTTTTATACATTCATATACAGTCTATTTACATAAACTTCCAGTGCCCGTGGATTAAATAACTATGTTGTGATATAAGAACACCATCAACTACCAACAGTACTCATACATTAACAATCAGCTTCTGGATATATGCCCAAATGGTCTTATTTTAAAGATAAAAAGAGAAATGTTGAAAAATTGTATTGATATTTTTTTCTCGACGGAGAAGTTTTTTAATTTATTTTTATTTTTTCCCTCCTCTACTCAACTTTTTTGAAAAAAATACTTCGTAAACCTTAAATCAAAAAAAAAAAAAAAAATGCTGGCCTAATGCTTTTTCATCCACAAAGCTGTGTGCCAGGTACTTAATGTAAACCCTGGCTTAAGAAAGTGCACAAATAGAGGATGGTAACTTGCACATAACGCAGTGTTTATATAGCGACAGCTCGCCATTAAACGGCATACACGAAATAGTTCTTTATATCGGTAAAAAAAACCTTTATAATGCTAAAGCGTGCGTTCGGAATGTAAATGTATCATTACGAAGATAAAAAATACAACCATTGATGAATCGGACACTATTACGGTTTTTCTTTGGGTATTTCTTTTGTCAATCTGAACAAAAACGCGCACGCACAGCTCCACGACTCACCCACCCCAAATACACGCTCTCACATGCATATAAAGGCGTAGTAACAAACTTTAAGTTTTTCACATTTTTTTTAAGTTGTCACATTTCTTTAATTCAGATACAACGATATAGACGAAATACTAGTATGCGCTTGAGATCGAAGTTTGATAATAAAGAGTAAAACAGAGTGTTATAGATATTACAAAACCTGAAACGTACTACTTTCCCATTTTCCGTGCGTTCACCGTGCGCTTACAGTGCGCTCACTGTGCGTTCAAAGTGCGCTCATAGTGCGTTTACCGTGCGTTCACTCGCGCTCTCCGTTCACAAAGCGCTCGGCGTGTGCTCACCGTGCGTTCACAAAGCGTTCACCTTGCGCTCACCATTTGTTCAGCGTTCACTTATCGTTCAGTCAGATAATATTGTATTTAGGCAGATACCAACACATACAAGTAGTTGATTTTTTTTCCTGATTACCGACGAAACACAATGTAAGGATGACTCCCGAGGCACTTCAAATAAATCGTTCATCTTGTGTTCACATAGCGTTCAAATATCGTTCACCGTGCGTTCACCGTTCACTTTGCGCTCGCGTTTGCGCTCTGCATTCTTTCCCCGTTCACCGTTCATAAGCACTCACCAAATTCCGTTCAGCGTGCGCTCACCGTTAGCTCAGAGTGCGCTTATCGTTCGCTCAGCGTGCGCCTACCGTTCACTCACCGTTCAAGTGGGAAAGTAGAAGGTTTTAGAGACTGTACAACCTTTCTGGAGAAGACACTGATCTAAGAAGGTGGACATAATATTACAAGCTGTGGCCTTTAAAGTGAAGCACGAATGTCATTATCCAGTTTTGTTATCAGAAGAAACTATGCAATGTGAAATCTACACAGAATAGATATGAATCTACCAGGGAATGTGAGTAGCCATCAAATTTACAAAAATGGATTTTTTGCTGCTTCACAAATTTCTTTGGTATGAATACATGTACCATCCCTTTCAGTCGTTATGATAAGTTTGATCTAAGCTCAGAATTTTTGTCTATACATATTTCCGAATAGGCATATTATTTCATGACAGCTATATTTATTTATTCATTTATTTTATGTCTATTTGCTTTTCTTAAAAAGCACATTTTTCGATTAACAGGACTAACGCAAAAAGACAACGTTCACAGGAGCTAAATGCTCAAATGATTTATATCATCTTTTGTCCTGTGACCGTCTGTATGTATGTACGTCTGTAAACTTTTTATATATCTGACATCTATCAAAAACCATTTGATAAATTTTAACTAAACTTAGCCCAAATCATCCTTGGGTGATGTGAATTTAACTTTAATTGTTAAAGGGTATATAATTAGGAATTATTCCAAAGTTGTTAAATTATTTTTAAAAAAAATTCTCAATAGCTATTTTGCCAAATATTTTGATTTGTGATTTTAATGATATTGTTTTTATTTTAAATTGTTAAAACAGGGATCACAAACAGATCTTAATGTTTAATATTAGAATATGTGAAGAAAACCTCGAATGTATTTTTAGACATGATCTACTCGACAATAAGACAAACAAGTTGTATTTGACTTCATAAAGCTGATTTAAGAAGATTTAAGACAGTCACTATTGGTGTTCGGGTGAGCTTAGTTTCTGTTTCTTTTTGTAAACTGCAGTAAAAATTACAATATTTTAAAGATTATCTCACAAATAACAAAAAATTATACTCAAAAAAGTAAATTTATAAGGGGGTCATTATTCTCCAGAGGTCACTTTTCTTCATGTAGAGTGTGCTCATTTTTATGAAAATGACACTTATTCTTCAGGCAAAAGGGTCAATTTTCTATGTAGAATAATGACGGGGGGGGGGGGTCATTATTCTACGTCAAAAAATGACCCCGGTCAATATTCTACGGGGGCATTATTCTGCTTTACACTGGTCTAAAAAGTTCAAAATTGTGACCGTGACGAGCCTTGTTAGTGCCTGTGTTTGTTATCTATTTGCAAATGTTAACTTTGTTCAATAATTCGGCAGTTGGCGAGCGACGGTCAAAGGTCTCACATCACCGACACCAAGTGAAATATTGTATTAGTTAGCGGAGTTTTCATAAATCTTGTAAAACGGATACCGTCTCGTGATTTTTGCCGTAGATAACAATAATAAATAAATCTAATTATTTAAAAATTCTAAATAAACATAATCGTTTTGGTCTTCCCGCTAAGCTGTCGATTTCTCATTTTCCCCGTTGGTTCCAATTCTTACATAACATATTGCCGTGTGCCAATTTTCTAAAATCATGAATGAAAGTTCATGCTTTGAATCAGTAAAGATTTCTGACAATTACTAATTCAAACTTTCAAGGCCCCGTCTTGCAGTACTTTCAGTACCTCAATTTAAAGAGGAAAGAACACACCACTGTCTTGTTTTGTTCAGTGTGCAACTTGTCAAGGTCCACTGCGGATATTGAATGTTACCGTGTTTAGCAAAGTGTGATGTTTTAAAGGTATTTCGGATTATTGATGATATACTTATTAGCTATTAACATTCTCAACAGACGCAATGTTGAATCTGCTTATTTTGGCAAGTCTGTGTAAACTTTACACATGTCAATTGATGTACAAGCCTTTAGTAACAAACAACGACATTTTAGACAAGGGAATAGAATCAGAACTACATTTGATGTTAAACAAATGTGAAGAAAGTTTTAAGAGTGAAAAAAGAGAGTGCAGAGAATTGTCGTTGAGGAATGCCGAACAACTGACCAACCAGATGGAAATAACAACAATGGCCCTCATGGCCCTACAACAACAATACAACGTTACAGGTAAACATTGTATAGCTACAGTCTTTTTAATACAGTACATTCTTATATATTTACACTCAGTGTATATTTCCCCTTATGTCTGCATTGGAAATCTGCGACGTTCAATTTCTTATGAATACACTTTGCTAATTCATTCGCCATGAGCACAAATATAAACGTCACCACGTGTTTTGAGTATATTTATTTTTGTAAGAATAAATGAAACGTTCAACCTTACATATCCAATTCATATGTATTTTTGAAAAAAAAATCATTGAATAATATCTACTCCTTAATTTAAAAAAAAATTCTCTACAAAGTTTCTGGCACTATATTATAAGCATTGGAAGCGTAACTAATAACATGTTAATATGGCTGTTCCATGTATGTTTCATATCCCTGACTGAGAGCGTATATAATGGCATCAGTATGAATATAAGCATTGGATGCTTATTTTTGGATGTCGTCGGTCCTATGACACACCAATGCGGTAAAGACAAATTATCATACCGCGCTAACGCACGGTATTCAATTTGACTGCACCGCATTGGTGTATCATAATACCGACGACATCCACAAATTAGCATTCAATGCTTTAATATTGATTTAAATAGATTATGGCGCATGAATGTGAACAGTCTCTAACGATATTAATGTGACTGTTAAGTCAGTGCATTAATATGTTAAATGTGCGATCTTATCTTCAGCGTTCCATTTTCATACCAGTACTTTCTAAAGAAAGTTCGGGTATATTGTTGTTACACTGTTCCGTCTGTGGGGCCGTCCGTCCGTCTGTCACGTTTTACTTTCTAAAACTGCTCTTACATCCTATAAACCAGCAAACTGAACTTTTGGAGTTTGATTTGGGGTATCATGTTGTTTTGTAAAAAGGTTTCAAAAATTATCTGGTAGTCCTGGGGGTCAAATAATTGGTAAAAAATGACGTTTTTTTCACAAAAACCTTCTTCCTCGAACTCCTCCTAAATTTCAACAATAGACAAATCATCTTTTGGTATATGTTTTGGGGTATACTATAGATGCGCAATAAGGTTTCGGAAATTTCAATTTTGTCCTGGGGGTCTTTTTGTGGCTGAAAAATGACGTGTTTTTTTTTTTTACAAAAAATCTGGTTTTAAAAAGGTCAACATTTTTTGCAGTAGCCAAATGATCTTCTAGAATATGATTGGGGGTGTCATTTTAAAGTGTGATCGGGTTTCAGAATGTTTTTTTTAACACAGGGATCGGTGGGCAACAAAAAATGACATTTTTTTGCAAAATAAGTATGGTTCCCATAACTCCTCTTACAACTTTTGGAGTAGCTATGTCATCTCTTGGGATATGATTGGGACTGTCCTATAGATGTGCAATAAGGTTTTAAACATTTAAATTTCAACCAGAGAGTCAAAAGGTAGCAGAGAATTGACGTGTATCACTCCTAAACAAAACCTAGATCCTTAAACTCCTCTTATGATTTAATGAATAGACACATCACATCTTGGGATATGATAGGGGCTGTCCTATAGATGTGCAGTAAGGTTTTAAAAATTTAAATTTGAACAAAGGGAGTCAAATAATAGCAGAAAATTGACGTTTATCACTCCTAAACATAACGTATATCCCAGCACTCCTCTTATGATTTAAAGATTAAACACATCATATCTTGGGATATGATAGGGGCTGTCCTATAGATGTGCAGTAAGGTTTTAAAAATTTAAATTTGAACAAAGGGAGTCAAATAATAGCAGAAAATTGACGTTTATCACTCCTAAACATAACCTATATCCCAGCACTACTCTTATGATACAATGATTAGACACATCATATCTTGGGATATGATAGGGGCTGTCCTTTAGATGTGCAGTAAGGTTTTGAAAATTTAAATTTCATCCAGAGAGTCAAATAGTAGTAGAAAATTAGGAAATTAAACGAGACTTACCTTGAAGTTGGAAAAGGCGAAGTGTGATTCCAATTATTGGAGTTAATAAAAGGCACTATAGAGATAAGGTGAATAGCACTGCGCAGCCGCAAAATCATTGCTTCAAATTAAAAAAAAAAATAGGGTAGATACTTTCCAAACATAATTCTGTCCATTTTTGCTCTAACTTACACCACCTGCAGGGTGGGAGGGAGGCACCTTATCTATTATAATACAGTGCCTTTTATTTACTCCAATAATTGGAATCAAACTTCGCTTTTACCAAGGTAAGTCTCGTTTAATTTCCTAAATATTTTTTGTAAATGTTACTTCCGAGAAATGTGAATCTTAAAAGCACAACACAAAAAATAATATATAAAACAAACACTTTAATTCAATTTTAAAACAGCATTTGAATACTTGTCATTATTGACAACAGGTTTATCATAAAACTTTCGGAAGGTTTCAACATTGGACCATCCTACTTTTGTCAAAAAATCATCAACAGGAACAAAGTTCCCTTTTGCTTTAGTCATAGATGCGGCTCGAACACTGAGCCTTAAAACTAGTGGTATCAACTCCAGCTGCACACATAACTGTTCTTATCTAACGTGCAATAGTGTCTCTTGATACCTCCTTATAAGGCTGTACATAACCAATGAACAATGAATCACATTTCTTTCTTATTCTTGCAGTCCGAGATATATACTCACATAAAACAAGGTAAACACAAAGCCTCCTATCTGGAGGATAAGATTTTAAGACCATGTCAGACATGCTTCTGTTAGGTCTACATGTTTTCAAAAGGTCACTAAAAGTGAAGACAAAATTATTCTTCCTTTTTGTCATATTACTAAGTTTCATACATGAAATAGTTTGTATTCTACTTGCACAAATTAATCTAATCAACATAACTTACTTCAATGTCAAATTTTTTAAACTCAAAAATTTAACAGGTGACAATATTCTCAGGTACTTTAAAACAATAGATGCATCCCATGTATGAACATATCTTGATTTTGATGGTCTCAGGTTAAAAACACCTTTCATAAATTTCATGACCAATGGATGACATCCAACAGAAAATCCTCAAAAATTAAACCAACAGAAGATAAAGCCCCTCGGGGTGTATTAATAGCGCTATAACCTAAACCTTGGTGAAAAAGATATGCTAAAAATTCAACAACAGTTTCTACAGTTGTACAAAACGGATCAACCGATTTTTCACCACAGTACTGAAACCATCTCTTATAAAATGTTTTATATTGTTTCTTGGTTCCGGACTTCCATGATGCCAACAGGATCGAGGCTGCTTGGTGAGAAATTCCTCATTTTTGAAACTGCAACCGGACAATCGACATGCCATCAACACTAACGAGTCCTTCAGAGGATGCTACACATCCGTGCCCGGGAGAATCAACAGATTGTCCGTCACTGGTAAAATCACTGGATGATCCACCAATATCTATAGTACTCGGTTGAACCATGGCTGTGTTGGCAAAACTGGAGCGACAAGAACCCACTCTGCCTGGTCCTGACAAATCTTTCTCACCACACGTCCAATGAGAAGGAAAGGGGGATTGATATAGCCATACATATTTGTCCAAGAAAAACTAAATGCATTGACATAACGAGCATCTGGGTCAGGATGCCAAGAACAATATATATCAATTTGCTTATTCAATCGTGTAGCAAATAAATCAATCTCAGGTTGTTCTTATTTTGACAAAATTCTGTTGAACACAGATTTACTTAACATCCACTCTATCTGATCATCAAATATGCGTGACAAAATGTCCGCTGTCAAATTATCTTTACCAGGAATACTAGTACGCCATGGATTTAACCACAGGTCCCTATTCATACACCATAGCCAGATTTCTTTTGCAAGTTTGTCACATTTTATAGAGGTAATACCCCCATGTTATTGATGTATGATATAGCTGTAGTGTAATCCATAAATAGTCTAATATTCTTTTTCGTCACAGCAGAGAAAACGATTAAAGTCCAAAAAAGCAAGCTAGCAGTTCTAAATAATTGATATGATTTCTAGCTTCCTCAATGGTCCATATACCCCCTGATTTCAATTCATTTATTACTGCACCCCATCCAAGATGAGAAGCATCAGATGTAATAATGATTTCATATGGTTCATGTACAATATTCGTCTTACTGCTGTAGAAATGTTAGAAATACACCAATCTAATTCTATTTTAATTTCTTCTGTTATAATCATTGAAGCATCATAGTCATACCGTGAGTGTAAAAGTGCATCAGTCTTTGCCCTTTCCATGTCACGATAAAAACTGACCAAATGCTAGCCACTAACAATCTAATTACTTTGGCAACTTCCCTAACCTCTTCGTTGGTAGTTTTTCTGCATCAGATGAGTATGCTGACGAACTTGTGTAGGATCCACGACCCCTTCAGGACCTCGTACAAATCGTCCTCTTGCTCGACCTCGAATGGACCGGCCACGAAAACTTCCTCTATATCCAAGTCCAATCTTGTTACTAATTTTAGAACAATCAGTAATATCTTTGACGTCTTTGGTACATCATCACCAAACAAAAAGTCAGTGTTCTTTAAGTTATGACTACAAAGGTGAGTATATTCACCTTTCATATCAGGTTTTATGGACTCTCTACGCAACATACACAACTGTCTATTAGCATATCCAAGAAAGG
The DNA here is from genome assembly GCA_020458035.1 of Magallana ariakensis. NCBI lineage: Eukaryota > Metazoa > Mollusca > Bivalvia > Ostreida > Ostreidae > Magallana > Magallana ariakensis. Next base: position 31,807,244 of record CM035813.1, read on the forward strand.
CCAATGATTCCATGGCATTTCCCAGCAGATCCAATATCTCGGGAGCATCACACTTGTCGAGTAAATATGTAAGTTTCGTAAGTGCACATGCACCTTTAACTAAAGAAGTTTGAATATTCTGCATCTTCATGTCAGAAGATTTAGTCATTGGGCAAACAAAAATCCCACATCATTTGGTTTGTCTTAACAGTCACTAACTCAGGACAACTATATCGTTCTTCTTCGATTCCCTCGCGGAACCAATCTGTCACTAATTTAGCAAGTTCGTCAACGATAGGTTTATCACACGTTTCTTTGACTTTGAGTTTTTTGCCAGCATTGACATACCTGTTGTCAGTACAAACATCTTCAGATGCACGCTTCCTCCAAGGCGTCTCATAATGTTCAGCGGAAGTTCCCGGGTCATCATGTAAATCATCGTGATCATCATAGTCATCTTGATACTGATAGTCACAACACATATTCTCGATTTCGGCCATTCTATCATATTGTTTCTTTTGATTCTCTTGAATCGTTCTCAATATACTGAGAATCTCAGCGTTTGGCGCACTATCATGTCCACCGCCATTGCTGCTATGATCACTATGCACACGAGAACTCGTGGATGCGGAATTCGAAGCAGAACGTGTACTGCTCGTCTGCTCCGAAGAAGCACCTTTACATGGAACTTTCTTTTTCCCTTTCGCAGCTTTCTCATCTACGTGAGACTCTACGGCCATATTAGCGTCCGCCATGACGCACGTGGTTTCGATACAGCACCACGAGTTTTTGACCACGTCAAAAACACAATATTGATTCAAAAACTAATTTCTGACCGCGTCAGAATTATTCGTTTATACACTATTAAAAGTATATATATATATATATATATATATATATATATATATATATATATATATATATATATATATATATATATATATATATACATATATATATATATAAGACCACGTCTTGTAACTTCAGCTGCTCGCAGTTCAATGATTTTGCGGCTGCCCAGTGCTATTCACATTATCTCGGAAGTGACACTTACGAAAAATAATTGACGTTTATTACTCCTAAACAAAACCTAGATCCCAGAACTCCTCTTGTGATTTAATGAATAGACACATATCTTGGGATATGATAGGGACTGTTCAATAGATATGCAATAAGGTTTTGAAAAATTAAATTTAATCCTGGTAGTCAAATAGTTGCAGAAAATTAATGTTACATGTAATAACTCCTAAAAAAACCTAGATCACAGAACCCCTCCTATGATTTAATGAATAGACACATCATATCTTGGGATATGATAGGGGCTGTCCAATCGATGTGCAATAAGATTTTGAAAAATTTAATTTAATCCTTGTAGACAAATAGTAGCATGAAATTAACATTTATCCCATGTGCGCATCTAGAGCGGGTCTGGGGTCCAGATCCCCTATTCAAAATTCAAATTTCTTTAAATTGCATTTAATTTATTAATTAATTTATTAATTTAAAAATTGCCAAAAATATGTCTCGACCCCCCCCCCAACTCAAAAAACCCCATTCCCCTGGAAAAATTTTCTGGATCGATACATGTACGTATCCCTCCTTAGACTGTAAATAATACGATGGTTTTTTCTTTAATATAAAAAAAACCTTGCATTTATTTTTGCGTAAAATAAAAAAAAAATATGATCAGAAGTCTTACTTTATGCCTAATATTCAAGTTAAAATCAATAACAATAAATGATTAAAATTAAATGTTTATCCTCAACACACCCCATTAGATTCAGAGTCTATTTACATTATTACATGTGTACAGTAGCCAATTTTAAATCATTTCTTGATTGGTATTTTTCTCTAGATGCACATAAAGATTTTGGAAATTGCTTTTTAATTTTTATCGATAAGATAAACAAAATGTTATATGTATTGGTGGCAATTGTAAATTCTCCTAAACAATACAGGATCATCATTAAGCTAGGTATTACCCATATGGATCAAACACTACATATTAATAAGATAAACTACTTTATTATGTCCAGTTCCGGAAAGTCAGCGTGTCTCCAAGGCGGCATAACCTATATACAATTTGATGCACACAAAGAGCAAGAATAAATATGGTTTAGGGATGGGGAATCTCGAAAGTTAAAAATTATCAAAGTATATCATCATTTCCTATTTCAGAGGGGGGGGGGGGGAGGGTTGGTGGGTGGTGGTGGTTTAAAGACAACAATCCCATAGGGTCATAACCTACATTTTATTTGATGCATCGTAATACATTAAGAAAAAAAGACCCCTTCCTCCCTATTATAACTCATATAGACATGATAAGTCTCTACACTTATTTACATGTGTCACAGGGTCAATATGGGGTTAACTTAAAGGGTAAGTCTGCCAAATGAAAAAGATATCTTTTGCAATTAAAATGACGAAAACTGTACAAATGTGATAGGATAGGTAACAATGATGAGCTAATTTATCGATAAATATTAAAAGACGATGATACAGTATGCTGGCAAAGGGAGATCACTTATCATTTACTTGTAACATGCATGTATTTTCATGACTTTGTTCTTTAAAACCCCTTGCATTATTTTATTAGGTAAATAACTATGTAAAGCACACATTTCAGCTTTAAGGTGGTACAGGACCCCTGCATATTGTGATGTACTCCCTATTGAAATAAACAATAAAGTATAAATATAATATTTTCCCCAAAAATAATATTTTCTAACAGTGAAGTGCAATGGGTTAGAGCGTCAACTGCGTGTCTGTAGGGAGTTCAAATGCTGCTGGGGTTTTTCTATTTTTGACTTAAGATTCCAAAAATTTTAAAAACTTATTTTTTGTTTGTTACCAAATACATGTATTGTAAAAATTTAAAATTATAAAACGTCACTATGAAAGAATTTTGATTATAACGCACTAAACTACATGTACAGGCTTTCGTTGTATCAAAATATTATGATGTTTATTTATCCATGTTTGTGGTGGGGGGCAAGTAATACATGTAATTGTGTTTGCAGGGGGTGGGGGGATTGGGGTCTGAGGTGTAATTCGTGGTAATATTACTACATGCATTAATATAAATGATTTTTTCAGGGGGGGGGGGGGGTGGGGCTAAACCCCTCACTCCCAACCCTTCATCCGTGCACACGATGTAGAAGCAAATCTAAATTAAGCCAGTAACAGCTGAGGGGAGGGGGCATAATTTAATTTTGTTGTAATAATTATATTGACCATACTTTCTAGACATAAAATGAAAAGATTATTGATTAACTTAAATTTCACATGTAAACATGTATTATGTGCATGTGGCCTTCATTTTTACTAAAACTGGTACAAAACAGTGTTATTTAGGGGCAAACACTTGGTGCGGGTATTACTGTCCAATGACAGCATCTAGTTTAACTTGTTTTTGAAGACACATACAATATTAAAAAAATAAATCGGGCATTTTAGAATGGTTTTAATTTCCCATATACCTGCATTTTCCCAGGAAGAAAATTGTTAACGTCACAACAATGTCAGCTCTAAGTGATAATCCAACCATGCGGATTAAAAGTTTACTTGTGACATAATTCTATTGTTTCATCGCCCAATTATTCTTAAGATACGAACAGTTTTTGTCATATTTGAAAAATTTGAAACGTTTCTTTTGTACATGTATGACTGACTCAAATTCCAGTTTCCACACCATTTACTCATTGATAACATATATTAAACCAAGCAAAAAATTAATCAACTTTCCCAAAATATGGTAAGTATTGCGTTAATGGGTATCAACTGATACACCCTCCACAAATTAATTGGTACAAGATGTGTCCTTTAAGCTACCGTTGCTGTTGAACATTTTATTGTGAATAGTAAGCCTCAATAAAAGGCACTGCTTTCTACATTCATGTAACTATATATAACAGTTGCTACATTTTTGTATTTAATATCACATATTTTATAGTTTATAAAATAACAAAAATGGATAATAAAAAATGGTTACATTTGGGTCAATATCACCATACCTATTACGTTATTACCTAAAGGCAAAACTCTTGACCCTCATTTGGTAGGTTTGTACCAATACGTTGTAGCAATGTAGAGGTACTCGTTTGTTTGAACATGCAACTTTTTATTAAGCGATACATAATCTACCATTGTCTGTAACGATTTCGATGTCATTTGCAGACTATGTGTTTTTAAGCAGAAATGACAGAATTGTATATGTTTTAATTCTACGGCTATCAATAGAGGCGATTATTATTATTATTATTATTAGGGTCTTCCGTCTTCAGCGGAAGACCCTTCTATTATTCTTCGGTTTATTTTTCCCTATTATTAAGGTCTTCCGTTTCCAACGGAAGACCTTATTGTTATTCTTCGGTTTCTTTTTCCCTATTATTATTAGGGTCTTCCGACTTCAGCGGAAGACCTTTCTATTATTCTATTGTTTCTTTTTCACTTTTCTTATTAGGGTCTTCCGTCTTCAGCGGAAGACCCTACTATTATTCTATTGTTTCTTTTTCACTTTTCTTATTAGGGTCTTCCGTCTTCAGCGGAAGACCCTTCTATTATTCTATTGTTTCTTTTTCACTTTTCTTATTATTAGGGTCTTCCGTCTTCAGCGGAAGACCCTTCTATTATTCTATTGTTTCTTTTTCACTTTTCTTATTATTATTATTATTCTTTTTTTGTCTTACAAATTTTGTGCAGGCGATTTCTCGGAGATGGCTTGTTCGATTTCGTTCAAATTTTTAGGGATAATGCCTTGTCAACTGAAGTTTATACCGCTACGACAGTTTTTCAAAATTCACTTCCGTTCGGAAGTTATTGTCGTTAAACGATTTTTAAAAGTCGATTTTGTCTGCGACGTTTCTCAAAAACGAGTAAAGATTTAGAGCTGAAATTTTCAGAGATGATAGATCTATCTTTTTTCTAATGTACCTCGGTCAAGAGAATGTCCGCCGTCACTTCCGGTCGACACCGGAAGGAAATTTCAAAAATCGAATTTTTCAACTTTTTTGTTTTAAAAAAATTTTCTGTAGGGTTGATAGTGACCCTTTTACTGATTCAGAATATGTAATTTGTTTTAAAATCGATCAACGCATTCTCGAGATATTAAGGGTCAAAGTCTTGAAGCGAGAACCCGAGTAGCTCAGTCGTTATGGTCGTGGACAGTGCCCAGGCGACCCGGGTTCAACTCCCGAGTACCGCAAATTTTTTTTTCGGTTTTTTTTTTTGCGTAGACTCACAATTTTATCTTTAAAACGATGAGTTTTATCTCATTTATTCAAAAATCGGACGGAAGACCCACTCGTTGCTCGCAACGAGAACGATCTAGTTATTATTATTATTCTTTTTTTGTCTTACAAATTTTGTGCAGGCGATTTCTCGAAGATGGCTCTTTCGATTTTCTTCAAATTTTCAGGGACAATGCCTTGTCAACTGAAGTTTATACCGCTGCGACAGTTTTTAGAAATTCAGTTCCGCTCGGAAGTTATCGTCGTAAAACGATTTTTAAAAGTCAATTTTGTCTGCGACGTTTCTTAAAACCGAGTAAAGATTTAGAGCTGAAATTTTCAGATATGATAGATCTATCATTTTTTTAGTGCACCTCGGTCAAAAGAATGTCCGCCGTCACTTCCGGTCGTCACTGGAAGCAAATTTTAAAAATCGAATTTTTCAACTTTTTTGTTTTAAAATATTTTTCTGTAGGTTTGATAGTGACCCTTTTTCTGATTCAGAATATGTAATTTGTTTTAAAATCGATCAACGCATTCTCGAGATATTAAGGGCCAAAGTCCTGAAGCGAGAGTCCGAGTAGCTCAGTCGTTAGAGTCGTGGACACGAGCTCAGGCGACCCGGGTTCAAGCCTCAAGAGCCGCAAAATTTTTCAACTCATTTTTCGCTTAGACCTACGATTTTATCTTTAAAATGATCAATTCTGTTCTTTTCCGTTTTAATTTTTAAAAAGAAGTTACAATAATAGCGTTTTTCCCCGTATTTGTGTATTGAGATCCAAAGCTATGTATTCATACTGAAATAAAGTTATAATGTTGAGAAAAATAAATAGTTGCATCTTTAATACAACGCTTATACATTGTTCTAACATGTGTATTTCATTTAGTAATTGTGGAATATGTAATATTTAGAATTTAATATTCTACGTTTAATATAGAAGTCACCGACTCCCCCCCCCCCCCCCTCCCGATTCATAAAATCATTTAGTTTTTCTGGTCTGCTTTTTCTTGATCTTTGATCTTTGACCTTTACTTTCAGCCTAGTACCATTCTAGATTACTGTACTAATAACCAGACCAATTCGTTCATTTTTAACAGAGTTATGAATTTTTGGGCAGTTGCGTTTTAACTGGCGTGCTTCACATGTACTGTAGAAAAAAATTCTAACTTCCGAGCCCTTCACTCAATCCTTATAAAAATTCGTGTAAATATACTTCGGACCCAATTCTTATTGTCTGCCAAATATGCACCGGATTAAGCAATTTAGAAGAAATACCTGAGATCAAACGGCGAGTATTGCCTGTACGTGGAGTTAAAATTTACACAGTACACGCACCGACCCCCCCCCCCCTTCCGATTCACAAAATCATTTAGTTTTTCTGGCCTGATTTTACTTGATCTTTGATATTGGACCTTTACTTTCAGCCTATTACCATTCTAGATTACTGTACTAATGGCCAGACCAGTTCGTTTTATTTTAACACAGTTATGAATTTTTGGGCATTTGAGTTTCGATTAGCGTGCTTCACATGTACTGTAGAAAAAAATTCTAACTCCCGAGCCCTTCGCTCAATCCTAATAAAATTTCGTGTAAATGTACCTCGGACCCCATTCTAATTGTCTGCCAAATATGCAGCGGATTGAGCAATTAAGAGGAAATTCCTGAGATCAAACGGCAGGCATTGCCTGTACTGGGAATTAAAATTTACACAGTACACGGGATGTAAGCAGCCGTGTAATATTTCTGATGCATGTATATTTCTTGTTTTCCGTTTAGTCTGTATCTACGATAGCGTGTGAACTACTTATGAATGTTAGAACTGTGAAAATTACCGTTATCGATTTTTTACCGAATAAATTTACACGTTACTGATTTCGTTATTTCTACATTTATCAAGATTTTATCAATCCTGGCATAATAAAACAGTCAAACATAATAGTAAACGACACGAAAAAAAATTCTCAACGCTGAAATACATGTGTAAAATGCACCAGTCATTGTTTTATCATTCCCCTATTTGTCGTTAACCGAATCCGAGATCCACACCTCAAAATTCTACTTTCGATTTATTTACGACGAAAATCAAGCTCTGGCCTTTTCACCCCCCTCTAGAAACAAACACGCATCAATATTTCAAATGACCTCGCATTGTTACAAAACCTGAATACTCAGACATATTTACACCTGCATAAGTTGGGTGTTCTAATCTCACCGGAGCCACAAGATTTGTTCTTTCTCTCCTTTTCTTTCTATCCATTTTTTTTTTTTTTTTTTTTTTTTTTGGATTTTCTAACAAAAATATTATTCACAAAAGGGGTTGTTGGAATGAAGTACACGTTGAAAAACACTATTCCGTTTAGATTAAGACAAAAACAGACCTTATTTATTAGGGTCTTCCGTCTTCAGCGGAAGACCCTTCTATTATTCTATTGTTTCTTTTTCACTTTTCTTATTAGGGTCTTCCGTCTTCAGCGGAAGACCCTTCTATTATTCTATTGTTTCTTTTTCACTTTTCTTATTATTATTATTAAGGTCTTCCGTTTCCAACGGAAGACCTTATTGTTATTCTTCGGATTCTTTTTCTTCTTCTTCTTTTTTTTTCTTACCAATTTTGTGCACGCGATATCTCAGAAATGGCTCCACCGATTTGCGCGAAATTTTCAGATCTTACTAACAATGTTCTGAACCTTATCGGAAATTTTTTTGGTTGATGACGTCATTTCCGTTTTTGAGATATTGACATTTTAAGGATTTTTAGGGGGTTGGTTTGTCCAGGAGTGTTCTCATAAACTACAAACGATATCGATTTCAAAATTTCAGAGATGATAGACAAAAGATTGTTTATCTGTACAAAAGCATTCATATTTGCCTAGCACAAGAAACGCCGGAGCTCCATAGGGCTCGAAAATTGAGATTAAAAAAGCGTTGTAATTTTGCTTAATTTTCTTAGTTTATCTCTTTTCTCGCAGATATTTTGTTAAGACATGTAGAAGAAGAAAGATTTTTATTTACAAGATCTTTTGTTTGACATCAAGAAAAAGGGGCTGGCCCCTCAAATTAGGGACCTAGAACCCTTGAAAGTTTTCACTTTATAACTCAAAAATGGTTAAGATTTCGATATGGCTGTCGCTGCAAAAGTTGTTCAATATGATCTTATTAATGTCGTAGCAATAATATTTTGTTCGGGTATTGCGTAATATGAGTTTAAAAAGCTAGACTTGTTACCATGTATTTGTGTTTAATTTGGCAAAAAACGGGGTATTTGTTCGTATACATGTAACTGACATAAAGTGTACCAGTTTACATACGGAAAGTTTTTAAACATTTTAATTATTTTCAATTAACAATTCAACAAATTATGGATTAAAGAACTGCTTCTATGCAATGCATTTGAGTCGCATTTAAAATCAAGCTGGATTCCGAGCTGTGTTTCCGATCCCTTGCCCGCGGCCGAGGAAATAGGTCGCGGCTGGAGATAGCGAGCGGTCTGCCGTTATCTAATACACAAGATTTGTGCCTTGCTGTAATGCACGCATGGGTTTCTTTATGAAGCTGTAAACACAACAATTCCGATTTAACTATTTTAATAATAAATAAAAAAAAGATTATACCTTTACTTACTACCATGGACAGTGTACCAGCTTACATGTGGAAAGTGTTTAAACAGTTTAATTCTTTTCTAGTGAAACACATTATGGATAAAAGAACTGCTTCTATGCAATGCATTTGAGTCGCATTTAAAATCTAGCTGGATTCCGAGCTGTGTATGTAAACAATTATACGTATCCGATCCCTTGCCCGCGGCCGAGGAAATAGGTCGCGGCTGGACTAGCGAGTGGTCTATCGTTATCCAATACACAAGATTTGCGCCTTGCTGTAATGCACACATGGGTTTATTTATGAAGCTGCAAACACAAAGAATTCCGATTTTAACGATATTAAAGAGTAAATGAAAAAAGATTATACCTTTACCTACGAAGTAATGCTGTTTTAGTCTCGTAATTAAAAAGAAAATAGATAGTATGACTGTCATTGAAATAAAGCGTTCTTTGTGATCTTGTCTATGTCATAAAATAGTTTTATTGTTGGAAAATAAAATTCAGTTATCAAACTGCAAACATTTTAAACCCACAACGTTAAGTGTACATTTACATAACACGGGCCAAGGAGATGCTGCGCTATGGACAACCGATTCGCTGTGGTCTAGGACACATGCTTCTCGTGTTTATACGTTATCACACATTTGAATGTTGATTGCTTCTTTGTTAAATTATTTTCATTTTCAATTATATTGGTTAACGATGCATCAGACCATTGATTTAAATCATAGTGCGTAAAATAAAGAAAAAAAAACTGCCATCAACGTTTTACAGTCGTACGAATTGAAATGTAAATACATTCACCTGTGTCTATTTCTGACATTTTGCTGCTGAAGATTTAATGCATTACACTACCCATGTCAACAAAATAGGCGATATTAACAACATGATTATTCCAACACACACACACAACTTAAGTATCTGTAATCTGTGATAAATCATTTGGCTAATATATTAGAATTTTTTATGAGTTATGAGAGAGAGAGAGAGAGAGAGAGAGAGAGAGAGAGAGAGCATGAAGCAGGGTGTAGTAAGTAAAGTGAGTTGAAATATATTTAAAAAGCGTTGGAGATAAGGCAGCTTAAGTGGAACACTGTTACATGCTAGCGGTAGGTGCGGGCACAATAAAACTAACCATTTTTAAACAAGTTGAAGTTCTATTTACATTCAGGCCGTAAAACAATAATGGTCACACTACTAGTATTGATTTAACCTCTTCTGAATCGTAGTCCGATTCATTACAAAGCATACTCATTGTTGATTTTATTATTTCATTTAATTAAATTTTACTTTTTGTTATTGATTATGAAAGAATATGTGAGTTTTAAAAAAGTTTATGTACATGCGGTGAGTAAAAGTTTTGATTGGATTCGAATAGTTGAAGATCGAGTAGAGGACACATGGTTAAAATACTACTTAGTAGATTAGGGAAATTTTCAAATCGAATGGGCTTTTGCATATGCAGGCACACTCGAATAGTTAATACATAAATTATATATATTCTACTAAAACGTCTGTATGCTGTATTATGTATTTGCTGCCTGAATAGGACTATTCTTCCCCAAAAGAAGCGCTCGGCGATCGCGTAAGGAAACTTATGTATAGTACAACACCTGATTGGAGTACATGCTTATATACATGTATTTTTTTTTCTTTAAACGTTAACGTTTAACCAAGCAAAATTGTAGAGGCCATGGAGTCAATAAGCAAATCAAATGAAATGAGTTGCTAGTTTGAATCTATATTCACAGTTGTCTAAATCAATAGCAACGACAGAAAAGTTGGTCGATAATTGAACATTAATTATCTCGCAGAAGGCCGATCGATCGATAAGTGGCCAGACTACGGGAGATAACTCTCACTAATTATAATCATTCGTTTTTTTTTCATCGCGGCCGGTTTACAGAATAGACAAGATCCGGATTGCACAACATTTTTTACATAAAAATGATAGGAAAATGTCAAGGGACTGAATAATGTCGCCGGATTGGACAATATGCCGGAATACACAACATCCGGATTCAACAAGTTTCAACATGTACATTATTTTTTCATTGAAATATGGCTTAATTGACCGGGAAAACTGCTGCAACGTATATTATTACACACATACTTAGCATAAGCGTACAAAAATTTTATTGAAAATCGGACCAAGCAGCTTGAACATTAAGATGTGTAAGACACTTTATTTGTATTGTGCATGATCCTGTGCATGAATTATTTTCAGTACCTGTTTATTTCTCCAAAATGATCCCCAATTCCATTCACAACTGTTGTAATTCAAAATCACGTGAGGTAAATAAAATTTCAAATTTTGGGTCGATCTCAACTGTTTTCAAGAAATCTAATGATTTTATCATGTGTTACGTAATTAGGGGTTTTTAGGGGTCAAACGTCCAAAATTTTGATCACCCATATATCATTTGATATTTGACCTTTCATTTGATATCAAGAAAAGGGGGCTTGTCCCTCAAATTGAGGGACCAGAGCGCTCTACAGTCTTTTATCTATAGCCCTTTACTGAGATATATTTTGTGAAAGGTCATAAAAGCAGATATGTTATCTTACAGTTATGTATCCAAGCAATGTAATGATTTTATCATGTGTTACGTAATAAGGTCTTTTTAGAGGTCAAATGTCCGAAAAATAAATCACCCATATATCAGAAAGGAAAAATCTTTTGAAATGCATATGCAGGAAAAGATGCTCAAAATGATGTACTAAACAATATGCACCCTACAAAATTTCGTTAATCGGCTCCTATAAGGGGATAATGGATCAGCCCCTAAAACATTTTTTCCCATGAATTTCATGAACAGTAACTAATTTTCAAACACTTGTTGAACAAAATACTAGTATGTTTAAAATTAAAAAACCTTTCATTTGATATCAAGAAAAAGGGACTGATCCCTCAAATTAAGGATCAAGATGGGTCTAAAGTCTTTTATCTATATAATCATTTACTGAGATTGTTTTGTAATATGTTATATAAGCAAAATTGGGTATAATACGTTTATATATCCTAACCATATAATGATTTTCTCATGCGTTACCTAATTAGGGTTTTTAGGGGCCAGAGGTAAACAAGTTAAATCTTTTCTATTTCAATTGAGAGAAATGCAAGTTTTTAAAAAAGCAACGTGAGATAACCTATAAAAAGCATTGGAGGAAATCAATAGTACTCAACTCCTATTTCCAGATCATGTTTTTTTGGTCGAAAGTCGATGATGTCATATTACCTTCTAGAAATCGGACGGAAGACCTCCTCGTTGCTCGCAACGAGATCGTGTCTAGTTCTTATTCTTTTTTTTTTCTTACCGATTTTGTGCAGGCGATTTCTCAGAGATGGCTCGACCGATTTTAGTCAAATTTTCAGGGATGATGCCCCGTCATATGAAGTTTGTACCGCCGTAACAGTTTTTCAAAATTCACTTCCGGTCGGAAGTGATCGTCGTTAAACGATCTTTTAAAAGTCAATTTTGTCTGTCAGGTTTCTCAAAAACAAGTAAAGATTTAGGACTGAAATTTTCAGAGATGATAGATCTATCTTTTTTCTGATGCACCTCGGTCAAGAGAATGTCAGTCGACACATCCGGTCGTTACCGAAAGAAAATTTGAAAAATTTAATTTTTCGACTTTTTTATTTTTTGTTATTTTTCTTTAATTTTTTTATAGTTGATAGTGACCCCTTTTCTGATTCAGAATATGTAATTTGTTTTAAAATCGATCGACGCATTCTCGAGATATTAAGGGTCAAAGTCCTGAAGCGAGAGCCCGAGTAGCTCAGTCGTTATGGTCGTGGACAGTGCCCAGGCGACCCGGGTTCAAGCCCCAAGTGCCGCAAAATTTTTTTTTCGTTTTTTTTGCGTAGACTCACAATTTTATCTTTAAAACGATGAGTTTTATCTCATTTATTCAAAAATCGGACGGAAGACCCACTCGTTGCTCGCAACGAGAACGATCTAGTTATTATTATTCTTTTTTTTCTTACCGATTTTGTGCAGGCGATTTCTCAGAGATGACTCGTGCGATTTTCTTCAAATTTTCAGGGATGATGCCCCGTCATATGAAGTTTGTACCGCCATAACAGTTTTTCAAAATTCACTTCCGATCGGAAGTGATCGTCGTTAAACGATTTTTTAAAAGTCAATTTTGTCTGTCAGGTTTCTCAAAAACGAGTAAAGATGTAGGACTGAAATTTTCAGAGATGATAGATCTATCATTTTTCTGGTGCACCTCGGTCAAGAGAATGTCAGTCGTCACTTCCGGTCGTCACCGGAAGGAAATTTAAAAAGAATAATTTTTCGACTTTTTTATTTTTTGTTATTTTTCTTTGAATTTTTTATAGTTTATAGTGACCTATTTACTGATTTAGAATATGTAATTTGTTTTAAAATCGATCAACGCCGTCTCGAGATATTAAGCGTCAAAGTCCTGAAGCGAGAGCCCGAGTAGCTCAGTCGTTATGGTCGTGGACAGTGCCCAGGCGACCCGGGTTCAAGCCCCGAGTGCCGCAAAATTTTTTTTCGTTTTTTTTTGCGTAGACTCACAATTTTATCTTTAAAACGATGATTTTTATCTCATTTATTCAAAAATCGGACGGAAGACCCACTCGTTGCTCGCAACGAGAACGATCTAGTTATTATTAGGGTCTTCCGTCTTCAGCGGAAGACCCTTCTATTATTCTATTGTTTCTTTTTCACTTTTCTTATTATTATTATTATTATTATTATTATTATTATTATTCTTTTTTTGTCTTACAAATTTTGTGCAGGCGATTTCTCGGAGATGGCTCTTTCGATTTCTTTCAAATTTACAGGGATAATGCCCCGTCATGTGAAGTTTATACCGCCGCGACAGTTTTTCAAAATTCACTTCCTGTCGGAAGTTATCGTCAGTTTACGATTTTTAATAGTCAATTTTGTCTGCGACGTTTCTCAAAAACGAGTGAAGATATTGGAATTAAATTTCTAGAGATGATAGATCTACCGTTTTTCTGGTGCACCTCGGTCAAGAGAATGGCCGCCGTCGCTTCCGTTTGTCACCGGAAGCAAATTTAAAAAAATAAATTTTTCAACTTTTTTATGTTAAAATATTTTTCTGTAGGGTTGATAGTGACCCTTTTTCTGATTCAGAATATGTAATTTGTTTTAAAATCGATCAACGCATTCTCCAGATATTAAGGGTCAAAGTCCTGAAGCGAGAGTCCGAGTAGCTCAGTCGTTAGAGTCGTGGACATATGACCAGGCGACCCGGGTTCAAGCCTCAAGTGCCGCAAAATTTTTAAACTCATTTTTCGCTTAGACCTACGATTTTATCTTTAAAATGATGAATTCTGTTCTTTTCCGTTTTAATTTTGTAAAAGAAGTTACAATAATAGCGCTTTCCCCCGTATTTGTGTATTGAGATCTAGTTAAAATGTTCAGAAAAATGAATAGTTACATCTTTAATAACACGCTTATACATTGTTCTAACACATGAATATCATTTAGTAATTGTGTTATATGTAATATTTACAATTTAATATTTTAAGTTTAATACAGAAGTCACCGACACTCCACCCCCCCCCCCCCCAAATCAAAAAATCGTTTAGTTTTTCTGGCCTGCTTTTTCTTGATCTTTGATCTTGGACCTTTAATTTCAACCTATTACCATTCTAGATTACTGTACTAATGACCAGACCAATTCGTTCATTTTTAACAGAGATATGAATTTTGGGACATTTGAGTTTCGATTAGCGTGCTTGACATGTACTGTAGAAAAAAATTCTAACTCCCGAACCCTTCACTTAATCCTAACGAAATTTCGTGTAAATGTACCTCGGACCCCATTCTTACCGTCTGCCAAATATGCAGAGGATTGAACAATTTTGAAGGAATTTCTTAGGTCAAACAGCGCGTATTGTCTATACGGGGAATTCAAATTTACACAGTACACGCACCGATCCCCCCCCAACCCGATTCACAAAATCATTTAGTTTTTCTGGCCTGATTTTACTTGATCTTTGACCTGTACTTTCAACCTAATACTATTCTAGATTACTCTACTAATGACCAGGCCAATTCTTTCATTTTGAACAGAGTTATGAATTTTGGGGCATTTGAGTTTCAATTAGCGTGCTTGACATGTACTGTAGAAAAAAATTCTAACTCCCGAACCCTTCACTTGATCCTAATGAAATTTCGTGTAAATGTACCTCGGACCCTATTCTTATTGTCTGCCAAAAATGCAGAGGATTGAACAATTTTGAAGGAATTTCTGAGATCAAACAGCGCGTATTGTCTATACGGGGAATTCAAATTTTAACAGTACACGCACCGACCCCCCCCCCCCCCCACCCGATTCATAAAATCATTTAGTTTTTCTGGCCTGATTTTACTTGATCTTTGACCTGTACTTTCAACCTAATACTATTCTAGATTACTCTACTAATGACCAGGCCAATTCGTTCATTTTGAACAGAGTTATGAATTTTGGGGCATTTGAGTTTCAATTAGCGTGCTTGACATGTACTGTAGAAAAAAATTCTAACTCCCGAACCCTTCACTTGATCCTAATGAAATTTCGTGTAAATGTACCTCGGACCCTATTCTTATTGTCTGCCAAATATGCAGCGGATTGAACAATTTAGAAGAAATTCCTGAGATCAAACGGCGAGTATTGCATGTACGGGGAATTAAAATTTACACAGTACACGGGATGTAAGCAGCCGTGTAATATATCTGGTGCATGTATATTTCTTGTTTTCCGTTTAGTCTGTATCTACGATAGCGTGTGAACTACTTATGAATGTTAGAAATGTCAAAATTACTGTCATCGAATTTTTACCGGATAAATTTACATGTTATTGATTTCGTTATTTCTACATTTATAAAGATTGTATCAATCCTGTTGAAATATTTTAACAGTCATACATAATAGTAAACGACACGAAAAAAAATCTCATCGCTTGAAATACATGTGTGAAATGCATCAGTCATTGTTTTAGGACTTACCCTAATTGTCGTTAACCGAATCCGAGATCCACACCTCAGAATTCTACTTTCGATTTATTTACGACGAAAATCAAGTTCGGGCTATATAATTCTATGTAAGAAAAAAATTCGTAAAAAATCGAAATAATTTTCTCGTGAGAAAAATGATAGATAGCAGTGTTCTATGATACATTACGCATTATCTAACATCAAAAAATGCGCATGCGATACGGCATTTTCTCAAGTTTTCTAGCTGCGAACATGCCTACCCCCCAAACCACGTGTTTTCAAGCTGTTTGTAAACAGACTGCGCGCACCCCATGAAGTCGGCCTATATGCCCTTTAAGAAATAGTTCCCGATAAAAGTAGAATCAAATTTACAAACTACAGAAATTTCCCTAATCAGAGATATCATTTTTATTCAAATCAAATATGGGAAAATGCAAAATGCGGGCAAGAGAAAAAAATATTCCCTATAAATGTATGGAACTACAATTGACTAAGTTCATTTTCATTGGTGGATTACCGGTGTGATAACTCTAATCTCGCCGGAGCCAAGATTTGCTCTTTCTCTCCTTTTCTTTCTCTCCATTTTTTTTTTTTTTTTTTTTTTGATTTTCTAACAAAAATACTCTTCACAAAGGGGTTGCTGGAATGTAGTACAAGTTGAAAAACACTGTTCCATTTAAATTAAGACAAAAACAGACCTTATTTATTAGGGTCTTCCGTCTTCAGCGGAAGACCCTTCTATTATTCTATTGTTTCTTTTTCACTTTTCTTATTATTATTATTATTATTATTATTATTATTCTTTTTTTGTCTTACAAATTTTGTGCAGGCGATTTCTCGGAGATGGCTCTTTCGATTTCTTTCAAATTTACAGGGATAATGCCCCGTCATGTGAAGTTTATACCGCCGCGACAGTTTTTCAAAATTCACTTCCTGTCGGAAGTTATCGTCAGTTTACGATTTTTAATAGTCAATTTTGTCTGCGACGTTTCTCAAAAACGAGTGAAGATATTGGAATTAAATTTCTAGAGATGATAGATCTACCGTTTTTCTGGTGCACCTCGGTCAAGAGAATGGCCGCCGTCGCTTCCGTTTGTCACCGGAAGCAAATTTAAAAAAATAAATTTTTCAACTTTTTTATGTTAAAATATTTTTCTGTAGGGTTGATAGTGACCCTTTTTCTGATTCAGAATATGTAATTTGTTTTAAAATCGATCAACGCATTCTCCAGATATTAAGGGTCAAAGTCCTGAAGCGAGAGTCCGAGTAGCTCAGTCGTTAGAGTCGTGGACATATGACCAGGCGACCCGGGTTCAAGCCTCAAGTGCCGCAAAATTTTTAAACTCATTTTTCGCTTAGACCTACGATTTTATCTTTAAAATGATGAATTCTGTTCTTTTCCGTTTTAATTTTGTAAAAGAAGTTACAATAATAGCGCTTTCCCCCGTATTTGTGTATTGAGATCTAGTTAAAATGTTCAGAAAAATGAATAGTTACATCTTTAATAACACGCTTATACATTGTTCTAACACATGAATATCATTTAGTAATTGTGTTATATGTAATATTTACAATTTAATATTTTAAGTTTAATACAGAAGTCACCGACACTCCACCCCCCCCCCCCCCCCCAAATCAAAAAATCGTTTAGTTTTTCTGGCCTGCTTTTTCTTGATCTTTGATCTTGGACCTTTAATTTCAACCTATTACCATTCTAGATTACTGTACTAATGACCAGACCAATTCGTTCATTTTTAACAGAGATATGAATTTTGGGACATTTGAGTTTCGATTAGCGTGCTTGACATGTACTGTAGAAAAAAATTCTAACTCCCGAACCCTTCACTTAATCCTAACGAAATTTCGTGTAAATGTACCTCGGACCCCATTCTTACCGTCTGCCAAATATGCAGAGGATTGAACAATTTTGAAGGAATTTCTTAGGTCAAACAGCGCGTATTGTCTATACGGGGAATTCAAATTTACACAGTACACGCACCGATCCCCCCCCAACCCGATTCACAAAATCATTTAGTTTTTCTGGCCTGATTTTACTTGATCTTTGACCTGTACTTTCAACCTAATACTATTCTAGATTACTCTACTAATGACCAGGCCAATTCTTTCATTTTGAACAGAGTTATGAATTTTGGGGCATTTGAGTTTCAATTAGCGTGCTTGACATGTACTGTAGAAAAAAATTCTAACTCCCGAACCCTTCACTTGATCCTAATGAAATTTCGTGTAAATGTACCTCGGACCCTATTCTTATTGTCTGCCAAAAATGCAGAGGATTGAACAATTTTGAAGGAATTTCTGAGATCAAACAGCGCGTATTGTCTATACGGGGAATTCAAATTTTAACAGTACACGCACCGACCCCCCCCCCCCACCCGATTCATAAAATCATTTAGTTTTTCTGGCCTGATTTTACTTGATCTTTGACCTGTACTTTCAACCTAATACTATTCTAGATTACTCTACTAATGACCAGGCCAATTCGTTCATTTTGAACAGAGTTATGAATTTTGGGGCATTTGAGTTTCAATTAGCGTGCTTGACATGTACTGTAGAAAAAAATTCTAACTCCCGAACCCTTCACTTGATCCTAATGAAATTTCGTGTAAATGTACCTCGGACCCTATTCTTATTGTCTGCCAAATATGCAGCGGATTGAACAATTTAGAAGAAATTCCTGAGATCAAACGGCGAGTATTGCATGTACGGGGAATTAAAATTTACACAGTACACGGGATGTAAGCAGCCGTGTAATATATCTGGTGCATGTATATTTCTTGTTTTCCGTTTAGTCTGTATCTACGATAGCGTGTGAACTACTTATGAATGTTAGAAATGTCAAAATTACTGTCATCGAATTTTTACCGGATAAATTTACATGTTATTGATTTCGTTATTTCTACATTTATAAAGATTGTATCAATCCTGTTGAAATATTTTAACAGTCATACATAATAGTAAACGACACGAAAAAAAATCTCATCGCTTGAAATACATGTGTGAAATGCATCAGTCATTGTTTTAGGACTTACCCTAATTGTCGTTAACCGAATCCGAGATCCACACCTCAGAATTCTACTTTCGATTTATTTACGACGAAAATCAAGTTCGGGCTATATAATTCTATGTAAGAAAAAAATTCGTAAAAAATCGAAATAATTTTCTCGTGAGAAAAATGATAGATAGCAGTGTTCTATGATACATTACGCATTATCTAACATCAAAAAATGCGCATGCGATACGGCATTTTCTCAAGTTTTCTAGCTGCGAACATGCCTACCCCCCAAACCACGTGTTTTCAAGCTGTTTGTAAACAGACTGCGCGCACCCCATGAAGTCGGCCTATATGCCCTTTAAGAAATAGTTCCCGATAAAAGTAGAATCAAATTTACAAACTACAGAAATTTCCCTAATCAGAGATATCATTTTTATTCAAATCAAATATGGGAAAATGCAAAATGCGGGCAAGAGAAAAAAATATTCCCTATAAATGTATGGAACTACAATTGACTAAGTTCATTTTCATTGGTGGATTACCGGTGTGATAACTCTAATCTCGCCGGAGCCAAGATTTGCTCTTTCTCTCCTTTTCTTTCTCTCCATTTTTTTTTTTTTTTTTTTTTTGATTTTCTAACAAAAATACTCTTCACAAAGGGGTTGCTGGAATGTAGTACAAGTTGAAAAACACTGTTCCATTTAAATTAAGACAAAAACAGACCTTATTTATTAGGGTCTTCCGTCTTCAGCGGAAGACCCTTCTATTATTCTATTGTTTCTTTTTCACTTTTCTTATTATTATTAGGGTCTTCCGTCTCAGCGGAAGACCCTTCTATTATTCTATTGTTTCTTTTTCAGGTTTATTAGGGTCTTCCGTTTCCAACGGAAGACCCTCTTGTTATTCTATTGATTATTTTTATTATTATTATTTTTTTTCTGACTTTTTCCGGACGCTATTACTCGTGAACTACTGGACTGATTTGCATAAAATTTGCAGGACTGATAGAACATCAAAAGTACTTGAGTTTATTAAATTTTGGGTTGATGACGTCACTTCCGGTTTGAGATTTTGAGGATTTAGTAAATTTTTAAGGACCATTTTGTCCACCTAACTCCTCCAAAACTAATAAAGATAAAAACATGAAACTTTCAGGGATAGTAGTTGAATGTCTGTAGATGATTCTCTGGGTTTGATATTGTGGAAAATGCGCAAGGCGCCGAAGCTCGCCCGAGCTCGAAAATTGGCAGCAAATTTTTTCACGAAATTTTTGCACATTTTCTAAATTATTTCTGAATGTGTAAATATTTTGTTAAGACATGTAATGCAAAAGTTGTTCAGATTTACAAGCTCTTTCATTTGATATCATAAAAAAGGGGCTTGCCCCTCACATAAGGGGCCAAGAGGGCTCTAAAGAATTTTATTAATAACTCTTTACTGAAAAATAATTTGTTATTAAGTATAGAAGCAAAAATGTTTATTGTGCAGCTGTTTATCTACATAGTACCATACTGAAATCATATGTTACGTAATTAGGGGTTTTAAGGGGCCAGAAGTCCAAAACTTTGATCATTTATATCTGAAAAAGGAGAAATATTTTGTGAAACATTGTAGAAGAAAAGTTGCTCAAAATAATGTTGTCAACCTTATGCTACCTTTAAATTTTTTGTCTTTGGCCCCATTAAGGAGTTTAAGGGTCGGCCCCTAAAACACAGTTGTTCAGATATCTCTAGAATGGTTAACAATTCGTGAACAGTTGTTGAACAAAATATGTTTATATTTGCAAGACCGTTCATTTGATATCAAGAAAAAAGGGCTGGCCCCTCAAATTAGGGGCCAGGAGGGCTACAAAGTCTTTTAATAATAACTTTTTACTGAAAAATAATTTGTAATATATTATTGAAGCAAAAATGTTCAACTCATTGAGCTTAATTTAAATCTGAAATCCGTTTTAAAATCGGACGATGCATTACAGAGATATAGGGGTTTAAAAATTGATTTTTCCGGAAATTTTGATTCCACATTCTTGGTTAAGAAAATAGTGTTATGTTCAAAGTTAAATTAACTCGTGCCTAGAATGATTCGATATTTGTTAAGTCGTTCTTAAACACATTCGGATTTTTTTTGTCTAGTCGTTCTTAAAAACGTTAAGGTTTTTGTTAATTCGTACTTTAAGTCATTCGGATTTTGTTAAGTCGTACCAAGAATTATTCGATTTTTATATCTTTTTGTTTCAATTACTCCTGGTATTGGTTTTAGAGCTCTGCATCTTACCGGAACATCTAGCTTTTTTTTCGACATTAACGGAAGACCCACTCGTTGCTTTGCAACGAGCTTTGCTCTAGTTTTTTTTCTTTTTTTTTTCTTTACAATTTTTGTGCAGAAGATTTCTCGGAGATGGGTCGTCCGATTTTCGTCAAATTTTCAGCATCGATCTATCATCATTTGAAGTTTATATCTTTTTTTTTATTTTGTAAAAATCACTTCCGGTTTTGACTTATCCGCCATTTTGCCATTTTTTCGTGACTTTTTGTCCACGCATCTCCTCAGAAGGGAATGAAGATAGAAAGCTGAAATCTTTAGGAATGATAGATGACATGCTAGTCTAGTCGCTCCAGGAAAAATTTTTGTCCAGACTTTCCGAGAACGGAAGCTAGCTCGGATCGAAATATAGGTCAAAAATTTGCAATGGATTTTCTTTAATCCACGGGTCTCCTTAATAACGATTAAAAATATAATACTGAAAATTTGAGGAATAATTAATTCTGCGTCTGATTACATCTTATTTGAATCGATTTGATGAAATTTAATTTTTTCAAACAATTTAAACTCGTTTAAATCGTGTTAAAATGACCTTGGACTAATTTTAAAACATGATATCTAAGTTGCTCTTGCAATGCTGCGACTGATGACATCTTTCTCGAATTGATTAGATGAAATTTAATTTTTAAAAATTTTTTAAAGTCATTTAAATCGTGTTAAAATGACCTCAAACTGATTTTAAAATATGATATCTAAGTTACCTTTGTAATTCTGCGTCTGATGACATCTTTCTCGAATTGATTGGGTGAAATTTAAATTTTTCACGAATTTTAAACTCATTTAAATTGCGCTAAAATGACCTCAGACGAATTTAAAAACATGATATCGAAGTTGCGTTTGCGATACTGCGTCTGATGACATCTTTCTCGAATTGATTGGATGAAATTTAAATTTTTCAAAATTTTTAAACTCATTTAAATCGTGTTAAAATGACCTCAGACTAATTTTAAAACATGATAATTAAGTTGCGCTTGCAATTCTGCGTCTGATGACATCTTTCTCGAATTAATTGGATGAAATTTAAATTTTTCAAAATTTTTTAACTTCATTAAATCGTGTTAAAATGACCTCAAACTAATTTAAAAATATCATATCTTAGTTGCGCTTGCGATTTTGCGTCTGATGACATCTTTCTCGAATTGATTGGGTGAAATTTAATTTTTTCAAAAAGTTTAAACTCATTTAAATCGTGTTAAAATGACCTCAGACTAATTTTAAAACATGATATCTAAGTTGCGCTTGCAATTCTGCGTCTGATGACATCTTTCTCGAATTGATTGGATGAAACTTAATTTTTTCAAATTTTTTTAACTAATTTAAATCGTGTTAAAATGACCTCACATTAATTTTAAAACATGATATCTAAGTTGCGCTTGCAATTCTGCGTCTGATGACATCTTTCTCCAATTGATTGGATGAAATTTAATTTTTTCAAAAATTTTAAACTCAATTAAATCATGTTAAAATGACCTCAAACTAATTTAAAAATATCATATCTTAGTTGCGCTTGCGATTTTGCGTCTGATGACATCTTCCTCGAATTGATTGGGTGAAATTTAATTTTTTCAAAAAGTTTAAACTCATTTAAATCGTGTTAAAATGACCTCAGACTAATTTTAAAACATGATATCTAAGTTGCGCTTGCAATTCTGCGTCTGATGACATCTTTCTCGAATTGATTGGATGAAACTTAATTTTTCAAATTTTTTTAACTAATTTAAATCGTGTTAAAATGACCTCACACTTATTTCAAAACATGATATCTAAGTTGCGCTTGCAATTCTGCGTCTGATGACATCTTTCTCCAATTAATTGGATGAAATTTAATTTTTTCAAAATTTTTAAACTCAATTAAATCATGTTAAAATGACCTCAAACTAATTTTAAAACATGATATCTAAGTTGCGCTTGCAATTCTGCGTCTGATGACATCTTTCTCGAATTGATTGGATGAAATTTAAATTTTTCAAAATTTTTAAACTCATTTAAAGTGTGTTAAAATGACCTCACACTAATTCTAAAACATGATATCTAAGTTGCGCTTGCAATTCTGCGTCTGATGACACCTTTCTCGAATTGATTGGATAAAATTTAAATTTTTCAAAATTTTTAAACTCATTTAAATCGTGCAAAAATGACCTCACACTAATTTTAAAAAATGATATCTAAGTTGCGCTTGCGATTCTGCGTATGATGACATCTTTCTCGAATTGATTGGATGAAATTTAAATTTTTCAAAATTTTTAAACTCATTTAAATTGTGTTAAAATGACATCAAACTAATTTAAAAACATGATATCTAAGTTGCGCTTGCAATTCTGCGTTTGATGACATCTTTTTCGAGTTTCTAGGATGAAATTTAAATTTTTCAAAAACTTTAAACTCACTTAAATTGTGTTAAAACGACTTCAGACTAATTTTAAAACATGATATCTAAGTTGCGCTTGCGATTCTGCGTCTGATGACATCTTTCTCGAATTGATTAGATAAAATTAAAATTTCTCAAAATTTTTAAACTTATTCAAATCGTGTTAAAATGACCTCAGACTAATTTTAAACATGATATCTAAGTTGCGCTTGCGATTCTGCGTTTGATTGGATGACATCTTGTTCAAAATCTTTGGATGAATTATAGGATTTTCAAACGCATTTAAATCGAGTTAACATGACATCAAACAGATTTAAATCTCAGTCAAAAATCTCATTTCATTGCATCTGCTGAAAAATTGGACGGAAGACCCACTCGTTGCTCGCAACGAGATCGCATCTAGTTATTATTCTTTTTTTTTTTTCTTACAAATTTTGTGCAGGCGATTTCTCAGAGATGGCTAGCCCGATTTTCTTTAAATTTTCAGGAGTAATGCCTCATTATCTGAAGTTTATACCGCCGCGACAGTTTTTGAAAATTTACTTCCGGTCGGAAGTTATCGTCGTTAAACGATTTTTAAAAGTGAATTTTGTCTGCGACGTTTCTCGAAAACGAGTAAAGATAAAGTCCTGAAATTTATAGAGATGATAGATCTACCGTTTTCCTGATGTACCTCGGTCAAGAGAATGTCCGCCGTCACTTCCGGTCGGCACCGGAAGTAATTTTCAAAAATCGAATTTTTAAACTTTTTTATTTTAAATTAATTTTCTATAGGTTTGATAGTGACCCTTTTACTGATTCTAAATATGTAATTTGTTTCAAAATCGGTTAACGCATTCTCGAGATATTAAGCGTCAAAGTTCTGAAGCGAGAGCCCGAGTAACTCAGTCGTTATGGTCGTGGACAGTGCCCAGGCGACCCGGGTTCAAGCCCCGAGTGCCGAAATTTTTTTTTTTCGTTTTTTTTTGCGTAGACTCACAATTCTATCTTTAAAACGTTGAGTTTTATCTCATTTATTCAAAAATCGGACGGAAGACCCACTCGTTGCTCGCAACGAGAACGATCTAGTTATTATTCTTTTTTTGTCTTACAAATTTTGTGCAGGCGATTTCTCGGAGATGGCTCGTTCGATTTCCTTCAAATTGTCAGGGATAATGCCTCGTCATCTGAAGTTTATATCGCTGTAAAAGTTTTTGAAAATTCACTTCCGGTCGGAAGTTATCGTCGTTTAACAATTTTTAAAAGTCAATTGTGTCTGCGACGTTTCTCAAAAACTAGTGAAGATTTAGAGCTGGAATTTTTAGAGATGATAGATCTAACTTTTTTCTAGTGCACCTCGGTCAAGACAATGTCCACCGTTACTTCCGGTTGTCACCGGAAGCAAATTAAAAAATTCGAATTTTTCAACTTTTTTGTTTTAAAAATATTTTTCGGTAGGGTTGTTAGTGACCCTTTTACTGATTCAGAATATGTAATATGTTTTAAAATCGATCAACGCATTCTCGAGATATTAAGTGTCAAAGTCCTGAAGCGAGAGTCCGAGTAGCTCAGTCGTTATGGTCGTGGACAGTGCCCAGGCGACCCGGGTTCAAGCCCCAACACTACTGGCTCTAAAAACCCCTGTCCGTATGAAAATCCCCTGTCTTTCCCTGTCACCCCCTGTGCTTTCCCTGTCATCCCCTGTGCACCCCTGCCATCCCCTGTACACAGCCCCTGTACACCCTGTAATCCCCTGTCAGCCACTGTACACATCCCCTGTGTGCCACTGTAAGCCCCTGTCACCCCCTGTACGCCCCTGTCACCCACTGTAAGCCACTGTATTTCCCTGTACATGCCCCTGGCACCCCCTGTACGGTTTTTGACTGTTTATAACAGCCTTCCCTGTTATTTAATTTCAATATTTTTTTTCTTAGTTCAATTATTTAACTCGCATGTGTTAAAGTTTGAGCTATAAATCAATTTTTGCACTCAACAAGCGCCGATTCACAAGACACCCTGTTATCTTAATTTTAGAAAAAAATATGTTTTCATTAATAATTTATTGATACTTAATAATCATGCCAACAACTAAAGGCTTGAGATTCCCCGGGGGGTAAATCTCAGGTGAGAGCGGGGACTATTTTCGGTAGGTGTGAAAGCCTTCAGGGCATTTAGTCCTTTAGCGGTCGGGAACATCACTACTCCGTAATATTTAACAAAATGATATCAGAAATATCGTGAATTATTTTTACAAAGATCAAGCGCGGCACATGGTGTTTAGCATTTGATTTTGTGTATCTAAATAAATATTTGCACACTGAAACCAGTAAATCAGTCAGAATGTAGTATGTACATGTAAAGGCAGCCATGATACGATAGAGCACGTCTTTCTTTTTTTTATAACCAAGTTCCTGATTGTACAGTTATTATTTTCCCGTGAATAGCAAAATAAAGCTTTAATATCTAATACGTTTGCCTAAGAAATTATTTTAGTATTTTTTAATACATGTTTCTGAGCGGCTTATTGGACCCTTGAATTGAATGTTATTTGATGTGTAACAATCATAAACAATTTAATAATTTCTAAAATCTATTTTTCAATTCCCTTTTACTGCGAAGTGGAAGATATAAAAAATAATGTTATTTATTGGCAGTAAACAGAAATCCGCGGCCTGGTCAGAGAGAGAGAGAGAGAGAGAGAGAGAGAGAGAGAGAGAGAGAGAGAGAAAGAGAGAGGGGGGGAGTTTGCATTGATTTAGAATAAAAGTAACTCAAAGTTTACCCGGGATTTAATTTCCTAATAAGTTAGCATGCAATTCTAATTTCATTCCCAATTCTTTATTATTATTTAGATATACTTAAAGCGATCATATTAATTTTAATGCACTCATGTTTTATTTTACACCATATCAATTGATCAAAGAATTTAATGAAGTTACAGTTATCAAAGGAGACGATGTTGACATTATTTTTTCACTCGGTCAGTAGTTATATAATAGCTACTGTACACAGCCCTTCTTGAAAATTTGCAGATCACGGTAGCGAGGTAGGGAAAATGAGATCAGAGAAACGCGTGTACAAGTATATACACACACTTCCTAAGATCTGAATAGTCGGTCACTGATTATATAATTATGGCTACTGTACACAGCCCTTCTTGACAATTTGCAGTGCACGGTGGCGAGGTTGGGAACAATGAGGTGACAGACACACGTGTACTTGTATATACACACACTTCCTAAGATCTGAATGCGCGGTAATGCTAAACAATTATGCAATATTTTGTTTAAACGCCGCTTATGACTTTCTTTCCCAGTCTGTCAAGATAAGAAAACAGAAATTTAAAACTTTGATTTATCAGTTTTAAGAATACCAAACATAAAAGGATAGAGCTTAAAAATCGGAACATCATTTGACACAGTCATATGAATTAAACCTTATTAATCGCATATTTTTCATTTTTCGAATTCAGAATTTAAATAATTGACGTAAGATATTTTTTTCTAATCTGAAAACCCGGAACATTGTTTTAAGATCATGCATGCGTTTCTTTACATTACCCGTTACCGTATACATGTATTAAATTTTTCATGATCTGTATCATTGCTTTATATGTATGAAGACAATTTTATACAACAATGCGTATGAATTACTAAACTAGACAATGCACCCTCATAAAAGTTAAAAGTGTCAAAGTACCGGACTAATTTCCCCTCCTAAAAAATCAACTCTCTCTCTCTTCTATCTCTCCCTCTCATAATTTATCAGAGGAAAAAACCAATGGTTGACAACAAATATCATCGATTGCGATTTACATGACTTAGATATTAAAACTAATTAACTTCCTGCTATATAGAATCAAAATGCATTTCATTGGAACCATGTTATTCTATGCATTACATCAGGCAAAACAGTCAAAATATAGGTGAGCATGATCGGTGTGTGATTATATGCACGTGCTAATCATGTTGTGTTATTAAGCGCTTTAACTCAGGCAGGCTACATGACACAGAACGTTGCAGATTTCCCGCACTCATCTTTTACTTATATATATATATATATATATATATATATATATATATATATATATATATATATATATATATATATATATATTTTACAAATTACAAAACACGATCATGGAATAAAATAAGCGGTTTATCGGTATAATTATTTATCTTGATATGTGTCAATGTTGAGTCAGAATTATTCACGTTTGTAACATTTTGACCTATATGAAACACAAAGAAAAACAAACACCGTCTAAACCATGAATGCTTTTCTTGCTTTCCATTTCCATATGTATCAGAAACTGCTAAATATATACCGGTATTTAAGAAAACCCGAGAACATTATTAAAAACTTTTTTTTTTACTTTAGCAAGCAGTTAATGACCGTACAGTGGATGTCAAGGGCATGCACAGGGACATACAGTGGCTTACAGTGGTTGACAGGGGCGTACAGGGGGTGACAGGGGATTACAGTGGCACACGGGGGATGTGTACAGTGGCTGACAGGGGATTACAGGGTGTACAGGGGCTGTGTACAGGGGATGACAGGGGGTGCACAGGGGATGACAGGGAAAACACAGGGGGTGACTTGGAAAGACAGGGGGATTTTCATACGGACAGGGGTTTTCAAAGCCAGTAGTGCAAGTGCCGCAAATTTTTTTTTCGTTTTTTTTTTGCGTAGACCTAGGATTTAAGCTTTAAAATGATGAGTTTTATCTCATTTATTCTAAAATCGGACGGAAGACCCACTCGTTGCTCGCAACGAGATCGCATCTAGTTTTTTTTTCTCATTGTGTGAACAAAATTTATTAATGCAATGGAAAGTATCAAAAAACCCAGTTATGGCAATAGTATAAATCTATCATGAACATATTTTTTATTTGGAGAAAATGATGCTAGTCATACATGTACATGTTATATAATCATATTTCACAATGTTTTAAAATATTGATGCAAATTTTTCAAATAAATACATTTAGTTTTGTTCCATATTGACTGTTAATTACATTTTTTAATAGCTAGATCTATAAATGGAAAAAGATGGATTGGTTGTTTAGTGTTGATGCTGTTTTGCAGAAGAGATAAAGAAAATGTGAGGTCATGACAGTTTTTCAGGTATTTGATAAATTACATAAACTACTTTCGATCGGTATCACTGTAATTGGTTTAATGTTAATGGATTTCAAAGGTATATTCTTTCATATCAACAAATTAACCCCCCCCCCCCAAAAAAAAAAACCAAAACCAATCTTCATTAATTATGCAAAATAATCCTTGAAATTACATCCCAATGAATCTTTAATAAAGGATAACAAATTCCAAAAAATTAGACCTCACATAATTCAATGATTCGACTGTAGGGTAAAAGTTTACTGTACTATTTCATATATTGTTGACTAAAATCTGTAGTGCGAGAGATTATCACTGTGCCATATATTTTCATTGATTTTATTCTGTTTAATACTCTAAGCATGACTGTGCCAATTGAAAGTCTGTCATTTAAAAAAGTTCATTGTTTATTTTACATTTAACTTTTTAAAAAAAGTATTTTTTATGATTTCTTTGTTTGTTATCCTTAAGTCAAGGAATTTACAAAATAAAAATTATTATTTTCATTTATAACATATATAATGAGAAATATTCCGGCTGATCTATGTTTATTCGAATCAAAATTAAAAAAATGAATTGTAGCATTTTGAATAGAAAAGAAATCAAACCAATTGAATAAACCCTGAATTGTCCCAGCCCTAATCTTAATGAACCATTAATAATACACCATAAGAAATCCTTGTGTTTGAATGTCACAACAGTTTTTGTATAGATATTTCTCTGTTTATAAGTATTTTAATTGATGCTATTTCCTATCTTTCAGGTCATTCATCTATGATCGGGACACTTTCTGGAAAAAAGTAAACTTTTCAACAAGATCGAAATCCTGCCGCACATGTACTCTGTCTCTTAATTCCAAATCAACATGATTACAGTATCAACTGGAACGGAAATACAAAGGCCATGGAGAGTGACATGATAGAAGATATATATAGTCAAGGATGTGAATGAATGGTCTGTTTGTATAAAGACAACACATGTAGTTGGTGATGAAGATAGCACAATGATTTCCAAACTTTGGACAAACATTGACACAAATATTGGTAAAACATAGATGCTAATCATGTGAAAAAACTCTCAGAGAACCATCTATACTTTGTGAAAAAATAATTATGAGATACATATACAGTACCGATCAGACCCAACCTAACACCAGAGTAAACCCCAACTAAACCATGGGTTTACTTTTGGGGTTTACTTGGGGGTTACTCTGGGTTTACTTTTAGAAAATTTGGGTCCACTCGGGGTTTACTTTGGGTTTACTCGGAAATTGTTTTTGGTGTCAACTGTATGCTCTGAAGTGTGAAGCAGACCCGTCTTTTATCTTACCATCTTACTGCCTGTAATTCCTGCCCTTTGTATATTCCGAATACACTTGTAGCGTCTGTTTCAGGGGTATACTTCTGATCAGGGTTTTCTCTCTGTGCCCACTCTGGGTTTACTTTGGGTTTACTCTGGGTTTACTCTGGGTCCACTCTAGTAAATATACTATTGATTTATGTTTGAATCTATCAAATATAGAAAATGATCAAAATGGACATATGCATACATTTTATCGCATTGCATTATGTTATGTCAAGCCCACAAAGTACTTATCTAAGACAACATGTCCAAAAATATTGATAAGATATTGTTTAAGCAAGTTCTCATACTCTATTTTTTATATCCAGGTTTGATTTTTCTAAATTTTTAATTATTTAAAAAAACAAACCCAGAAAACAGACGTCTTGCGAATTTTATCATTGTCAATAATTTTTGCAAAGGGTACATTTCTGAGATATTAAACAAAAACAAAATTAAAAAAAAAAAAGAACAAAGTATACATAACATTTTATCAGAATTTATGTATTGTTAAAATGCATATCTATAATTTAAAACTTTTTCGATCGATTCCCTGCCTTACACTGCTTAAAAAAATGGTAAAATGCGGCGCATGTCTGTCCAAGAACCTTCATGTTCAGTAAGCGTGGTCCAAGCAGAGTGCGGTGCTAATACATGTAGGTTTATTCCCTTTCTCATTATTTGCTTTATTTACTTTTATTCTTAGAAAATGATGTCTTAAACAAGAAAACAGCTATTCTAACTTCATAACATTCATCACAGATCGCTAGATGTTTATACTGACATCACAAAATCATTCTAAGGCTTGACTGGAAACCCAATGTAACCAAAAATGTTGAAGACCTACAATGAAGGCCAAAACGTCAGGTAACGACATGTCAACACATCCGCTACATTAGGTTAACTCGCCTTTCTGATAGACACTGCTCAGCATGCGAAACTACACGACACATTTTAGAACACATTAACGGCCTGTATGGATGGGACAAAATAAATCCTCAGCATCTGAATTTTGCAAAACTAGACTCTTTGAGATGCTGTTATAAGCGCGAATGGGGAACGCACGAGGTAAATAATGTTGTGATTTCTATATCATAGGTTACCTGTATTTTCTTGAATTTTTCATAAAGCCCTTAAGAAAATTTGATTGAGTTTTTAAAAGTTGCTTAGCTATACTTTACTTAACTAAGAATAGTTTAACAAAAGCAACTGCCTAGGGCGTTAAAAAAAAAAAAAAAAAAAAAAAATATATATATATATATATATATATATATATATATATATATATATATATATATATATATATATATATAGTGCGGGTCTTGGGGTTGTCTGTTTGGGTTTTACGTGTGTACATGTGTGCGTGCGTGCGGTTGGGTGCGACCTAGTTAGAATGTGAACTGTGGTATGTAAAATGTGAATGTGGTAATCGGTCCATTAATATACGACAAGTTAAACTCGTTAAAGAACTGTTCGCTCTGCTATAGGCAAGATGTTCTGTTCGATAAAAAAGTATATGTGTCCTAGATCTTTGATAATGACTAATATTGGTAAATCAAGCGGTTAAAAATTTAAAGGACCTTAACAAGGAAGAAATAAATTCCATGACCTGTTGATGTGTTATTAGTAACGCAATCGAAACGAAATACTTTTCAACTCTAAGGTCGAACGAAAAGGTGAGAAAAACCGTCATTGATGAATATTACTTTTTTATGTTCGATATATTTCGATGTTAATTGTTTTAAATCTTATTAGTTAAGAAATGTTTCGCAAATTCTAATGTGTATGAGACTGTTCATATTGTTCAGTTTGAGACTTGATAGCACTAACATTTAAAAAAACTTAATAAGACATGCCTTAGATAAGTATTTAGCTGTTTTACATTTAATCCAAACTAATTTTTGTTACGTGTAAACAAATTGATGAAATACATATTTTTGGTTTTTATTTAAGAAATATTTCGAGGTGTAGCTTATATAGGTCTTAATATGAATAAATTATCAATTATGCTTTTAAATTTCGGAGTTTTAAATATGGCGACATCCCATGACGAATGACGTTTTAGAAGCGCTTGTATAATGCTAAGTTACGTCTTGATCTATATTACAGTAACAAAATTAGGAAAAAAATCGAGAAAAAAACCCCCAATAACACAGGTATATTTAAATATAATTGAATATCAGTAGCAAGAGTAATAGGTGGTTCTTCCATTAAATTTTAATAAATAAATAAGGACCTTTTGTAAGATTTTCACCGAAAAAAAATTTAAAAGACCTTTTAAACTTGGACTTTTTCTCGATATCTACGAAGCGCTTTCATTACAAGTTTTGTACTTAACGACTACCTTTTTGTTTTTACTCAAACTTTTAAATACATGACAACATCAAACATATTTTAAGACGACACATCACATGTATATGTCACTTCACTACAGACATAGAGACATAGACATAGCCACATACTGCATATCAACATGAACACTTACGGACAAGTATCTACACCGCAAAAAACATATAAAAGTATACATACACTGTAAGATATTTTCTTTAAATAATTCTTTTTCTATGAACGGTTGAATATTTTCAAGATAAAAATGGGCGGGGTAGTAAAAGAGTACAAAGAAAGGGGAACACTAGTTTACAAAGAGTGTTTTATATATATATATATATATATATATATATATATATATATATATATATATATATATATATATATATATATATATATATATACACAGTTTCATTTAGATTTAATATTTGGTTGCAATTACCTTGCAGCTTTCAAAGACACATTATAACATATCACAGATAGTTTCTCAATTCTTTTTATACTCAGCAAATTTACAGTTCTTAAGTGATTATAACAGTTTCTTAATAAGTATTTTAAAATTGACAGCTTTTTAAACATAGACGTAGAAAGTTTTTAAATCATTCTTATATTTATGGCAAAAATAAATTGTTTCACTGTTATTATCAATATGTTTTGCAGTGTAAGAAAATTTATATTTTTGAATTTACCAAAAAGGAGTTTGTTTTTCAAATGTCATAAAAATAGCTTTTTAACCATTCTTTTGTATTGATTCTATATCTTGATTACAAAATGAGAATGCTGGGGAATCAATTGTTTTGGGTTTAAAAAGGTATTAATTTGTTGGCAAAATCCTATGTAAGGTCAGGCATTGCATTGAAAATGTCATTAAAATATTGATTCTATTGAGGTTTTAAATGGAAGTTCAGATATCTTATTCCAATCTATTTCTCTTTCCACAAATCCAGTTTTTGTTCACTTTTCAATTGATCGAATTTTTTCCTGTTCGTCACTGATAAGTAGATATCCTTTTGCTTTGTTTGTAAAATATGTTGAGATAATTCGGTATAAATGGTTTATATTCTACTTTATTATTTTTTATGAGGCTTTATTGTCTCAAAAACTGATAACCTTTATTAAGAAAAATTAGTTAGATTATTGGTATATATCATGTTCCATTCATCCGTTGGTCTGCCACCCTTTTCTTTCTTATACTGCTTTAATTCTAATACAGTCCCATGAGCCACACTGTTAACCTGTACAATAGTTCTTATATCATATTATTGCGAATTGTTTAAATGTAAAACGCTTTAAAATGTTGTAAAGTTCTCGTGTATTCCAAGATACGACAATATAATAAACAATACATAAAAAGAAGCCAACCTTTTTTTTACATCATATCCTAAGATCTTAGATGCATTAGCAGGCCAATCTTATTATCCTAGGCCGTTTTAAAGATAACAAAATTGTAAAATAAACTATAAATAACTATTAAAAGTAAAAAAAAAAAGAAAAGTCAGTGTGAACTTGATACGATATTATGAAGATATAATGATGCTTACATAGTAAAATAACTAAATGTAGAATTGCATTTCTTGAGTAGACTTTTAAACTTGTTTCCTATATACTTCTAAGTTAAACTTTAAACTCATCTTGAGGAGCTAGTATTTATCTGGGGTCACGGTTTTAACAATTTAGAATCTCAACTATCTTAGGATGCTTCCATTATAATCTTACAAACTGACGTATTGTAGTTATTGAGTAGAAAATTTTTAAATATTTTCACTATATATTTGAATTTTGAACTTCTACTTGGGCACCAGTATTGGCCTGGGGTTCAGGGTTTTAACAATTTAGAATGTATCTTAGGATCATTGCAAAGTAATCTCACAAATTGTAGCACTGGGTTTCTTGAGAAGAGGACATTTAACAATTTTGCTATATACTTCTATAATGAACTTTAAACCCCTGTTGGGCCCCCAATATTAGCCTGGGGGATCACAGTTTTAATAATTTAGAATTTAAACGATCGTACTAGGATGCTTGCAAGATTTTTAACATTTTCCTATTTATTTTTATGTTAAACTTTGAATTCCTCTTAGGGACCCAGTATTGGCCCAATGGGTCATAATTTCAACAATTTAGAATATACACTTTTTGAGAATGCTTGCATAGTAATCTCAAAAATTGTAGCAGTGTAGTTCTTGAGAAGATTTCGAAACATTTTGTGTATATATTTCTATGTTCAACTTTGAACCCCTCTTGGGGGCCTTGTACTGGGATCACGATTTTAACAATTTTAAATTAAAACTATCTTAGGATGCGTGCATAGTAATATCAATAAGTTAATTGTTGTTCTTGAGTAGAAGATTTTTAAACATTCCCAACATATATTTCGGTGTTAAAATCTGGACCCCTCCTAGGGGTCAAGTATTGGCCTGGGGGTCACGATCAAACAATTTAAACTATACACCATCTTAGGATACTTGCATAAAAATATCACAAATTGTAGGATTGTATTTCTTGAAGATTTTAAAACATTTTCCCTATATACTTCTATGTTAACATTTGAACACCTTTTGGGCCCCAGTATTGGTCCGTGGGATACGATTTTAACAATTTAGAATTAAATATTGGCATTTATCGTGCAGTGATTCTTGAGAAGAGGATTTTTAAGACACACGTCTTATTTTCAATGATTCGTAATTACCTCCCCTTTTAAAAGGTGTTTTGTTCTTGATGTTACAATTTAGAATCCTCTTCGGAAAAGGATGTTTTGTAACAAGTTTTATATATAGACAGAAAGACGGACAACGGACAACAGGTGATTAAAAAAACTCACTTGAATATTTGGTTTAGATGAGCTAAAGACCGTTAAAAATGTTAAATTTTGATTTTTAATAAGGTTTTTAACATGTTTTCCAACAAGACACATTAGCTGTTTCTTACAAAAGAACTGTCAAATTATGATCAAATTAATAACTACATACTATGCATAAGAAGTCAAACTGCTTAAGGTATCTCACTACACCAAGACTCAAACATTTTTGATTTTATTCAACTCTTCTATGCAGTTACTCTGGCAAACTAGAATCTAAACAGTCTTAAGACCTATTCACAAATGATAGTAATTTTTCACCGCTGACAACACAATGTACTTCAAAATAATCGATAATTCTGATGCAATGTATTAAGAACATTGTTTTTAAAGAAACAGATTTATAAATACCTAAAAAATATTCAACTGTTATAAGTTACGACCAATTTAGATAGTTTTTTTTAATAGTCGTATACATTCATGCGACAGAGTTCAGTAAGCTGGTTCCCCGACGACGCTTAAAACAGTGAAATAAAAATACTGGTTTGCTGTCATTAATGCGTGTGAAATCAAGGGCATACTACCCAATTTTAATATAAAACTGGTACTGGCGTAGTCTCTGTTTAATCCTCTATTTACAGAACCAGTGTTATTTGTTTGTTAAAAAATTGATTGGATACAAAAAAACTCATTCTTTAAATTAAAGTGCAATAATTTAAGGATCCATTATAGGGAAATGTTTTGATTTATGATACACAATGCATGGTTAAGTATGATGACGTTAATTATATTTTTAGACACACAACAAGATCTGTATATAGCTCAATCAACAATCAATTAATTGATTGGAGCTTTTGCTAATAAACTAATTGCAATCTTTTAAAAACAATTTCTTAATACACCTTATAAAATCTTAACAGAGAACAAGATGTTTTATTGACATTTAGGTCTTTTTGTAAAAGATACATCTGGACATAAAATTCCTTCCTGTAAAATATCACAAAATCTCTATATTGGAATTTGAGAAATTAGAAATGGTTTCATATTACTTAAGATGCGTTTAATCTTTAGCCATGAGTCAAATAATCTGTATATTAGGTGAATACCCATTTCTTGAACCAGAGATTATTCACTCCTGAATAAAAATCAATCTCGTCAGTCCTTTTAGTACTTTGATAAAATATTTCATCACAAGATTGCGATTTAAATGTTTTGTTGAATTTTTTGTATGAATTGTTTTAATAAAATATCATCATAGCTACATGTAAGTGGTTAAAGTATCGGGCTTGTGAACCGCAGATTGCGATTTCGAATCCGACTGGGGCTTTTGTTCATATTTGCTGAAATACATTTTTGAAAATCATACTTTTTATCAAAATATGCATATTTTTTCGCCTATTTAACATGTATTCTTCTTATGCAGTATGTTATCTATCATAATCAAACAATTTTCCACTGGTTTGAAAGACACTTTTTGAAGATGTAATAAGCCATCTTAACCTACATGTAATACTATACTAAAACAAATTTAAATTGATTGATGTAAATGGTTATAAATTATTTGAGGATTGTGCACGTTTCACAACAAAAATTGCTTTTGATGAACTATTTGAGAGGATCGGGCTGTTTGTGCTGAATTTTATGTATATATTTGTGCAATGTGTATCGTACAGATCCTCTCAAATTATCGTCTAACTGTATTCTACCTGTATCTCAAACAATCGTGTAGTGAGCGACCAGCGCGCTAGTTTCCGTTCAACATCGAAAGCAAAATCTTGCCTAGATGACCAAGTGGTTAGCGTGATGGCCGCTCTCTGCTAGGAGAGTGGGGACCAGATGTGTTGAGTTCAAGCCCCAGCAAGGGCGGAGGTGGAGCTCCAATGTAGTGAATTTCCCTGTACTTTATGTAAATCTATATCATTCCTATGGGCAGGTAAATGTCAATTTGAGAGTTATTGCAATGTTTGTGCTTCAATATATATATATATATATATATATATATATATATATATATATATATATATATATATATATATATATATTTGAAACAAAATACTTTACTTTACCATTTGCAATAATTTGAAATCGATCTTATGGACGATTTTCTTCTTCAGATATAATGGATGAAGACCAAAATGACACGGCTCTCAAAAAAATTATTGACAATTGGGTTAAAATCAAGAATAGCTTATTTGCATCTGAACTGTCGGGTCCGCTTATTCAAGAACGTATTATTACTCCTGAACAATGGATGGACATTAAATCCCGCCCTAAATCCGATCCGGACAAAATTGACGAATTTCTGTGTATAGTTAAAAAGCAAAACCCAGCGACTCATGATGCGTTTGTTAAAATTTTGACTGAAAATGGTTTTGACTGGAATACAAATTTAAACGAAGCTTCATTTGTTGGAGGTAAGTGTACACACTCAAATTTGATGAAGTGCCAACTTGATGAAAAAAAAGTTATAATGTATGCTTTGTACAGTGTATGTTAACACTTAATTCTTTTTTAAAAGGTTCGAGTCGTGAAAAGAAGGCACTCAAGGTATGTTTAAGCAATCTTCACAATAGTAAATTTATAGTCAGTTTGCGAAAAAACCCATGCAATACTGTCATTATCGAAGACTTTTAAATCTTAACAAAATTTCATTTGGTTGTGAAATTAGCAAACCAGTAATCAAAATTAGAAGAACAAAAAAAAAATTTCAGCTGTAGCTAGGTATATTAAAATATTACCTTTTTTTGGTTAAGTCTTAAAAATGAAATAAAACTTCAAATGAGCTTAATATTCCGTATAGAAATTGTAACTTTATTTTAATGTGAATTAAAAAATACTTTGATGCATACTTTCTGCAAAAAGTAATTTTTCTCAAATGATATGAAACTAGGAAAAGTGGGATTTTTAATTTATTTGTTAAGTTAGGAAAATAATCTAGCCAATGTACACGTCCTCTGTACATATCTATTGTTTAAAAGTTATGTGATACATGGAAAAGTGTTTTTTGCCATTTTTTGAATAACAAGTTAATTTTTTCAGCATGCAAAAATATGGAAACTTACACTTTACAGCAAAAATGCTGAAAAACTAACCATATTTCTGTGTATTTTGTTGCAAAAGACTTTTTAAAATAAGATGAAATATTGTAATTTTTTCAGTGATTGATACTTGTGTACTTGTAAATAACATAACTTATACAAGGTGTAAAGTCATGAAGTCCTACAAATTGCTGATGATAATCATTGTTTAGCTCTTACCTTTAAAGTGAATAACGATACAACGTACCTTTAAGATAAAGGTTCTTTTTAGTAAGATATAATTATGTCTTGTCGTATTGCCCGCATGTTCACCATCGATAGAAAGTAAGAATACAAAGATAGGGAAAAAAATAAATAGTGCACAATGTTTTAAAGATATCCGCAGTTTTAAATTACCATGTTAGTTTCAATTATTGTATTCAGGGAAACATTCGTCACCGTTTTCATTCTGCACCTTTCGCTATCGTAATAAGCGGGCTAATTTAAGACTTTGCGATTTCAAAACAATTTTCAAATAACTGTTAATTTAATAGAGTAGCTATATTTCTAAATGTTTGCAGTAATAAGACTCGATATTCCTTTAGAGTAATTAGCCCTCCCTCTCCCCCCTCCCCGAGAGGGGAAACCTATTGAAATAACAACAAAATAACATATGTAAAGATTCACCAAAAAATTACTCAACATATGGCAAATGTAATAAAGAGTTAAAATTAGCTGATTCACATTCCACACTGCGCAAAATTGTAAAATGATATTAATATAGCAGTTTAACATAAGCAATCATTAATAGCACATTTCCAAAAACACACTATAGGTGATGAAACATAGGAGAACTTTATGCTGTTTAAATGATAATTCAAACAATACGAAAATAGAGTGGACTTAAGCCATGTTTTACAATAGCCTATACACAATTACAACACTTGTTTCCAAAAATATAGTATTCATTCAAGATATCTAATTCAAACAAAATGTGCAAACGTTAACATGGTAGTTTTAAACATTGAATGCTTATTTTGGGATGTCGTCGGTCCTATAACACACCAGGCCGTGCAAACAAATTAAATACCTCAAAATAACTGTATTATCCTAAGGTTATACTCAATTTATGGAAGAGCCAGTATAACAACCACAAGCGTGAACTCTGATTTTCGCTTGTAACGTTGCACTTCAACGTTTGTGACGTCATAATAAAACTCTTCATTTAATCTAAGTGTTTTCATAGGAAATTGAACGTCGCAGATTTCCAATGCAATCATAAGGGAAATATACACTGAATGTAAATATAATACTATTAACACTATGCAAGCAAACTAAAAAAAAAACAAAACAAAACAAAAAAAACCCCCCAAAAACCCCCCAAAAAACCCGAAAAAACAAAACAAAACAAAACGCAACATTTCGGCGACAAATCACCGGGAATAGAGTAACCAAAAACCAAGATTAGAAAATAAAAAATTCGGGAATAACAATCCCACAGCCCAGCAATTTAGGACATATATAAACAAGAAACAATCTAAATGGCATACACAGACGAATGAAATAAGATCAACATAAGGTAATTTAGAGCCGTTCCGAACTGTGGTAACTTTGACTTTTCGAATCTTTGAGTCTTTGCTGTAACAACTTTTAGTCATATAAAATTGTTTAATTTAATTGACGACACTGCTAAATATTAATAACAAGTGAATGTGTTAAATTTACTTATGAAATGTACCATAGTTTGTGTTTTCTATTGTTAAAAAAGGGGTATATCAATAAATACTCCACACAATTTTTAACTCCGCCCACTATCTCAGAGAAAAAAAAAACATCAACAAAGTTGTTTTCTATCACGTCCATAACACTGTCCATTGTAAGAGATTCCTCCAGACCAAAACTGCCAAAACAAAACACGGATAACTGACTCAATCTAAGTTCGTCGAATAAATCTCAAGTGTAGCTTGAGACAAAACAATATCGTCAATGGCTTTGTCAGAAAGACACTTTCAATATTCTCCTCCATGTTTGCGAACAAGATAAACCCGTGTATGATGAGATACGGGTATCCTGAATAAAGGTTTTATAGAAACTCAATCACTTCATAGGAACGCGTTTGAATAATGAATTTGTTTTGTGGACAGAGTAAAAAGAGGCAGCTAATCGGATTTGACATTCATTTATTATTTACGGTTTTGCGACATTTCTAAAATGATATTTCTTTTTGCTTATACTATTAGATTGTTGAAATTCAATATATATATATATATATATATATATATATATATATATATATATATATATATATATATATATATATATGTATGTATATATATATATGTATGTATATATATAAATATATACACACATTTTTCTCAGACACTTTTCAACTTTGATAAAACAGAGAGGGCGCCTGTAAAGTGCGAAACGACATCGAAACGAAACGAAACGAAACCAATCGAAACGTAACGAAACCAAACGAAACGAAACGAAACCAATCGAAACCAAACCAAACGAAACGAAACCAAAAATCGAAACGAAACGAACCCAACGAAACGAAACGAAACCAACGAAACGGAATTAAACAAAATGTTTTGTTGATTTGTTTGGTATATTTAAGGAATAAGGAATCATTCTTTGAGTATTATGAGGCGATAAGTTTGGTCGGGACGTGATCAAATCGAATAAAGCCTGAAGAGTTTATGATAGATTTGATCACGCCCCGACCGAAATTATCACCTCATAATTTTCAAAGAATGATTCCTTATTACTTATATTTACATAATTGTAAGCCACCGCACGATTGATTATTAAAAAATATATATAGGCAAAACCCGCTGGTGCCTCAATTTGGCGTCATTTGAAGTTATTGGTTATATTGTACAAAATCGATACGTAGAATTTTCACAGGCAAGACACTGGAAAATGTAATATAATTATTTAGTGTAAAAACAAAATGCATTTGAAATATTGTAAAGTGTGTATATATGCCTTCAATAAGACAATATCCGATCACAAGCGTTTTTCTTTAGGTGGCGTTACTCACGGAATTTTAACACTGTGAAAGTTTGAAGAAATTGACTTTCTATTATCTGTAATTGATTTGTTTATCGGATCTTAAATTTGTAGCCATTAGAACTTTCATACGATCATCATAACCAAAGATTTAGAGCATACAAAATGGTGACCAGTTGCTAACAATACAATAAGAATTGTTTCAAGATATGTAGAATGAATTTGGACGCTGTATTTTAACAAACTTTACTTTATTGAATAAAGCGCTATTTTAGATGTATATTACCTCAACACAATCACCTCTTTCTCTCCCTCTTTTTCGCACACACACACGCACATTGTATTGCACGTATTCGTTTCATTTTTATATTTCTTATGGATAGAAAAAAATAAATGTCTTCGTAAGTTTCATCATTCTCTCTCTCTCTCTCTCTCTCTCTCTCTCTCTCTCTCTCTCTCTCTCTCTTACACACACACACAAACACAAAACACACATTCGGTTCACATAGTCAATAAAATAACGAGTAAAATGATTTGATTTGCATAGTTTAAACACAGCGATGACAAAATAATTTGGTTTTCGAAAAAAATTAGTATCATCTTTCTATCTATATGTCTAAACACAGCGATGATGAAATGCTTTGGTGAAAAATGACAATAACAAACCGTCAACCATCTCAAAAATCCATAAAACTAAATACGAATTCAAAGCGGAGCAACACGGACCTCAAAAAGGATAGAGGTATGATCAGGTGCCTAGGAGGAGTAAGCATCCTCTGCTGACCGGTCACACCCGCCGTTTGTATTTTGTCGTAAACGGGAAAACAAAAAACGCAAAAGTCCGTACACAATTAGGTGATTAATTATAGTCTAACAATTAGTATGAAAAACGTCAGTCAGCATGCGGCCCAGTGGAAGATTGTATTTGCTGACAAGGTCGTTGTATCGACCATAGAACTTACGAAAAGATGACTTCAAACGAGACTGTTGATAGTCCTTTTTTATCCACTTGTTTGTCAGTAGCTTGCCTCGCCTTAGAAACTGTTCATATTTTGAACAAGAAAATATGGATTAGAAAAGATTACAATATTCATTCACATTATACCATTTGATGCATAGTGTACAATATAATTATACTAATACTTCAGGATAGATAAAACTTATGTTTATTCCGTTGTTACTTAATCATAACCGATTTCGATATATCATTCATTCTCTAGCGCAGCATGTTTACCAAAAAGTCTGACTATCCCTTTAATGAAATAAATCAGAAGCATAAAAAATATTAGAATGTACATCAGTTATTTACATCATTCTATAATTTTTGCAAATACCGGGTAAGCGGCTTAAGAATTTTGAACAACAATCGGAAAGATAAAGGCCATTGTGTTTATGGTTTAAAAATTTTTTTAATGAATATATTTTATCACTTTTATGTAGTCATTATTGATTTTCAGTTCTGTTTATTCCGTTTCGTTGGTTTCGTTTCGTTTCGTTGGGTTCGTTTCGTTTCGATTTTTGGTTTCGTTTCGTTTCGTTTCGTTTGGTTTCGATTGGTTTCGTTTCGTTTCGTTTCGTTTCGATTTCGTTTCGCACTTTACAGGCGCCCAAACAGATATTATTGATGCAGAACAAATCTAATTTTAAACTTTTAAACAGAAGCATCGCAGAACTTTGGGTTCGTAAACATGGAAATGTATTACTAAGATACATTCTTTTAAGCAGATATCGGTACTAGAAGTCGGGAAATGAATAAATAAAAAATAAAAATAATATTAAATTGTAAAATACATAAGATTGGATAGTACTTCATTTGCTTATATTTGCTTTTGTGTGTGTGTGTGTGTGTGTGTGTGTGTGTGTGTGTGTGTGTGTGTGTGTGCCTGCGTGCGTGTACGTTGATTCATGCTCAGGAGACGCAAAAAAAGTACACAATCGATTGACTAAAAAAAACCCCGCACTTTTTTATTACTTTATCACTTTGTTTTAAAAAATAATAGGCCTCAGCTGATGTCACTTCAAGCGCACAAAATGATCAAAATAAAATGAAAGAAGAACTCAAGAAAGAATTCTCCGAAGAAATGGATAAAAAAATTAAGGAAAACAATTCTATGATGTTAGAAAAAATGTCTGAGTCCCTTCAGAAATACATGGAATTTTATAAAGAAAAGGAACTCGAGTGTCAGGAACTGACAGTAAAGAACAAAAATCTTCAAAAGGATTTGATTCTGCAGAAAACAAATCACATGAAAACCTTAGAAATGCTAGAAAAAGAGAAGGAAAAACTAAATAATGAGTTGCAAAAAAAGGAAGGAGAATACACGGAATTAAGAAATAAGCTAAAGGAATGGAAGGATAGCGACAAAGAAAGAGTGGACAACCTCAAGACCCTTAGAGAAGACGTTTATGGATTGACAAACGCGAAAAAGGAAGCAGAAACGAAAGTTCGCCATCTTCAGGAAGAGGTAAAGGAGCTTGAAAGTAAAGTTTCCAAGCAGATGAGTTTACATGATGAGAAGATGTCTTACATAAAACAGTTAGAAGATCAAAACAAGGCGCTTAAAAAAAGAGTAGGAGAAATCGAAAAGGATAATGCTTTGATGAGAAAAGAGAATAAAACGTTAGAAAGAGATCTTCAAAAAGCTAAAGTGGAAAAAGAAGCGTCAGATATAAAGTTGGCAGAGATACGCAGAATTAGAGCCGGACAATCCAAAAAAGGTTTAAAATTTGGAAAACCTGGCATATAATATATTTAGATGTTGATGTCAAAAAACATCACCTTAATATGCATGCATTGCTGATAATGCAATTTTTGAACAGTGACAGTTGAAAGTGTACATACTGCTGTACTGTTGGAAACACGCGACTGTAAAACGTGTGAGGATATGAAATGAAAGCGCTAACGTTTTTATATAATTTTATAAACAAATTTAATAATTATATTTTAATTATATATACAAAAAGTAATGTATACTACTGGGTAGTCTAAAGGACAGATACAATAATATAGGCGGCATCGATTGAACAATGTACATTCTTTGGATTCGAAGCGGCATATTGTATGTAAAGGGTTCTTTTAATACAG
This sequence comes from Magallana ariakensis, assembly GCA_020458035.1. Classification (NCBI taxonomy): domain Eukaryota; kingdom Metazoa; phylum Mollusca; class Bivalvia; order Ostreida; family Ostreidae; genus Magallana; species Magallana ariakensis. Next base: position 31,851,419 of record CM035813.1, read on the forward strand.
ATGGCCGGGTGTGTGAATATAGGATAGTTAGAAATGCAATATATAAACATCTATGAGATTTAATATGAAATGATGTCAATATATACAAAAAGTATTCATTGGCAATTTTTTTTTTATTAATTGTTTACATTGTTTTGTAAATTTTTCTACGAAAATATGCTGTACAAAAAAAATTAAACATCACTGTCATCAGGCATTGTTTAAAGGAAAAAGAATATTGGAATAACATATACAAAACAAAGTAAAAGATATATTTAAAAAACGAACATGTGAGTTAAATTACAAATTGTTGAACAATACAGTGTGCTGTAACAACTTTCGTTTTAAATGTAAATATAGGTCGTCTGCTTCTTGTAATATGTGTAGCGAAATTAAAGATGTAAACATTTGATTTTTGAGTGTGAACATGTTAAAATGATATGGTCAACCTTAAGCTTAGTTATAGGATTTGATATACAGTAGAAACATGTTATGTTGGTTGAAATGCAAAAATACGATTTTTGAATGCTATTGTGTCTTTCATAGTGTCCATGATATTTTGATATAAAATGTGTCGTAGATCTTAAAACAAAACAGAGACATATACTGCATTTGTTTTATATTTGAAAAACAATGTAAGATACAATATTGATGTACTTAGCTTGTAAATATTTCAAAAATACAAATGTTTAGAATTAATTATGAAATTTGCACATATGTCTACATAGACATTACTGTATTACTTACTATCTAGGGCCGAGATAGGTGGATATTGTTAATGGGCTGTTCTGTAATGAAATAAGTAAAAAAAAAAAACCTTTTCTAGATATATTTTTTTATATATTCGATCAATCTATTTGTCAGGTACTCACAATTGCTCTGAAAGATATAATTCCCTTTATGATCATCAATTACAACATTACAGCAAATGCTTACAATATAGATGTATAACTAATACGTGGAAGAAAAAAAAATTAACGTAAAAATAACCTTTCCCCCGAGTTTTCATAATCAAACGCTTGCTGTCTCTTGAGTCTGTTTCTCGAAAAAAATATTTCATTGTTCGATTGACAGTTATTTTTTATTCATGGGGTAAACCATACTCTATTCTTGTTTATGGCGGGGTACATTTTTACGGGGGGTCACGTTTTCTTCATGTTTAACCTGAAGAAAAATGATTCCTAGGTTTTTTTCTTCAAAACAATCCAATTATTCTACAGCTAGGGGGTCATTATTCTACGTCAATTAATGACCACTGATAATAATTCTACGGGGGTCATTGTTCTTCTTTACACCGACATATCGAATTTTGACGTCAAGGTGGCGTAGCGAATATATATCAGTTGGTAAGAATCTCAGTCAAAGACAGTACTAGTTTCAGTCAAAGAAGCTGCTGACACAAAAATACTTTTTGGTCAATAGGGGTCAATGGCATCAGTTTATCTGATTTTAAGACTGATAGTTCAACTAGAATGAAAACACAGGCTCTTTATAACAAGTACTTATAACACAACAACTAATGTCAACGGTAGTGCATGTAAAATATGGTCGATGCTAGTTCAGATCACGCAAACGGAGGTCGCCGTTCGGAATGCCTCTTTTTATATACATCGGGTTCGATAATCAGATTATTCATGCTCGGTTTTCCCAAACTTTGTCAAAAGTTTATCGGAGTTTTGAAAATTAAATAAATAAACATTTCCGCTATTAATACACTTATACGGCATGTACCAACAAAGCAATGAGTATTTATAACATGAAACACGTTGTTGTCAACACAGTGGAGGAAGCCGAAAGACTGGTAACCGAATTCGAGATCCAATCAGTCACAAAATTCACAATATTTAGGCGAAATAAAGGATTTAGTTCTGATCATGGTGGTAAGTATACCGAATGTCAAAAATGTCACATGTTGTCTTTCTCTTGTATTTATACAAATGACTTACTAAGATGCTTAATGGCAACTATAAAAAATAACTTTGAAATGCTGAATCGATTAATATCACAGCTCTTACTTCTGTCTTTACCCGGTAGGCATTATAAATCACAAAGTGCACTGGGATAATATGAAGCGGGAAGAGGGTATCCAAATACCGTACAGTGGCATGCCATTTATTGTACTTGGATATGATGTGAGGGAGTGCCATTTTGGCCCTGATAGGAATGTGGCAATAAAGAAGAGATATAAAATGGAAAAGGTATCACAATTTTCCACTTAGGCATGCTATTTTGTCGGAATTCAAATAATTTAGTGTTATGTTGAATTGTATTCTTTATGCATGAAATTTTACAGGATTACTGGGCTCCAGGTACAAATCAAGGTCAGCTGATCCCTATTGTGCCTTAATTCCTCTTGTTACATAATACATGTGTAGGAGTTACAGATTTATTAATTGTTAGTTTAATCAATCCATAAATAAATATAATTGTAAACCTATTTTAAGATATGAATGCATAACATAATTCATATATAAAGGAGGATTGATGTAAAGAGTTATTCCCCTTAAAGCAACTTATTTATTAAGGTCTTCCGTTTCCAACGGAAGACCTTTATATTATTGTGCAGATTAAGATTATTAGGGTCTTCCGTTTCCAACGGAAGACCCTCTTGTTATTCTTCGGTTTCTTTTCATTATTATTATACTTTTTCTTTTTTTTCTGACTCCTTTTCCGCATCATAACTCAAAAAGTTTTCAACCGATTTTAATAAAACTTTCAGCGATTGTTGCAAGTTGGCGTCCCTCAAAGATATCAAAGTGTCAATAACAACGTCACTTCCGTTTTGACGTTACGTCATTTTTAAAATTTTAAAAAAGTCATTTTGTCCGGGGCTTTTCTAAAAAATGCTTTAAGATAGAGGCTTTAAATTTTCCATGATTATGAATTTGTCAATTTACCTGTGCAATAAGGCTGGAAACAGAAATCCGTCACTTCCGGTCGAAACCGGAAGTGAATCAAATTTTTCGAAAATTTGAATTTTTTGATCAAATCAAAAACGTATATATGTTTTGTAAAGCTTTTCAAGCTAAATCTAACACTGAAAGCCGTTTTAAAATCGGACAATGCATTACAGAGATTACAGAAATTTGAGCGTCAGTCGTACATCTAGAGTTGTAAGCAAGATGCAGGGCTCACAATTCCTTCCTATATGCTTACCTTATAACACTCGCTGATAAAACAAAATATTCATGCCTGTATTATCCTAGTTATATCCTAACTGACACTCATCTAAATCTTGGGTATCTGCATTAAATAAGTGTATACACTGCATTCCGATGATTTGTCTCCCGACATTGATCTTCTCTATTAAACATGCTTGTGACGCCATCAATGTTAACGATACGTAATACAGAGAAATCGAAGATATATTCTGTTGAAAGAGCTTCTAGTGACATTTTACGCCGGTAGTTTTCATAATTTGGACCAGAGATAAAGTTAAAAGTGACAGGTTTCTTGAGTAAAATATGACATCATGATGCTTATTGTGACGTCATATCGATCAGAGGAATGTTTATTCGATCGATCGCTGACAGTTGCCTTGTCATACCCGCGTAAGATTGGCCACGACCATTGAGCCCATTTAAGTTTTGCAAATGTTTTAATATTCATAACGGTTATAATTATATATTAATATTATATTCATACGTTAGAAATCACTAAGCTATACTTAACATTCTGATCAGGTATCGACTAATCCGTATTGTATTTTTTTCCAATTACTTATATAAATTATTCAACACTATTATCACGCCAAAACTTGCATCAATATACTTATTTTCAGGCGATTATAGGTTATATTTAGAGAATAACTCTACATGCAAAAGGCAAAACCCAAGTTGTAGCGGCAAAGCTGACGGTTATCACAAAGGTTACGGGGATATCAACGCGTATTTCAACTGCTTTCAGGAGAGATTACTAAACATGGGCACGTGTGAAGACGATAGTCTGTGGAACATTTACAAGATACTGTATCATGGCCAATGTACCAATCCGTTCGAAGTTCCATTCAAAGATGGTGGATTCCTTTCAAGTTGCGAAGGAAAGGAAGACGGAAATTACCGATTTGAACATGATAGTTATTACAGATATCAAGGGGATTACTTTGGATTCGGGAGACAATGTGATGCTTATTATCGTTGCCAAAGAGGCGTAGCTAGCGCTGTAAAATGTCCAAATGGAACCGTGTTCGAATCAGTAAGTAGAAGTTGTAAGCTTGGAAATCACTCCATTGAGTTAGGATGTCAGCTTTATTGCAATCCAAACTTTAAGATGTTCAACGGTTTTCCAAACAATTTGGCAGAGTGTCCTTACCCAGAGCAGTTCTCTGGCATTACTCATCGATGTGAAAACTTTACTAAAGTCACATGTGGATCGCGTCCACAAATCAAAGACTATTGTGAGTACTTCTTTTGTTACAACATTTGAAATTTTTTCATTGAATACATACGTTATGTCAAATCAATTATTTAATATATCAAACACTAGTTCTATTCGAAAATCAGTAATGCTAGCCATGCATGTATACCCTGATAAAGCTATACAAAATGTAAATATATGGATTATTTTCTAGAATGTTGTATACCACTTTCTTCGATACCGGCTGTTATGACTGTGGGTTCTTTTTAAAATGAGAAATATAATCTTACAGTTTTTTAATTTTATTTCATTTACCAAGGCAAGTACTGGGTTGAACTCTTCATGAATCGAAATATGGGGAGATGCCAAGATTTTCACTTTAGCTGCGCAGGTTTACCTGACGGATTTAATGAACATCCGGTTAAGCGCCCTGGTCGTTATTACATCATCTGTCTCCAAGAAAGAGTTATTGATGATGGACCCTGTCCAGAAGACAATGAATGGCAGACGCAAATGTTCCCTTACAACGGCAAGTGTACACATCGATATGCTATCCCAACTTCCTGGTTCGACATTGGACTTCTTCCGGACTGTGCCGGAAAAGCTGACGGACATTACCAATATCCTACCAGACCTTGCGACGCCTACTACAAATGTCAAGGCGGGATTGCAACCGCGGTGAAATGTCCACCTAATACAATCTTTGACACAACCACTAGAGTCTGCAGTACTAATATCAGTTCAGCTTGTTTATCAACACAATCATGATATCGATGATTTTATTGCAATAAAACACGATGAAGAGTGTAAGAGTCACCCGTTCTACTTTGTAAAAAGCAAGAAAATGTTATTAAAATAGTATACCCCAATACTCTTCTTTTAGTGGGTGGTGGAGAGAGACACGAAGAATAATTGTGTTTTTCCAGGGGGGGGGGGGATTTGGAACCTATATTCGGTAAATCTACGATGTAAATTTAAATAAGTTTGAATTTTCCTAGGGAGGGCTTTCAGTATTACATAAAAACATTAAATCACGATGACTTTGTAGTATTTAATTTTAAATATTCACATACTTCTGGTCAGCATATTAAAGTAATATATATAAATATTCAAGAAGAGGACATTTAGTTTAATAAAACACATCTTATAATGTTACACAAACAAGCAGAACCAGTAAACTTAAGCTTATATTGTAAAAGTAATCTTTATTGTAAAAATTAATAACGGAATATGTATTTAATATGTAGTATAATAAAGTTTGCAGCACATGCGTGCATGTACATATATATTTATAATTTTAATAAAAAAAAATGTCAACAATATAAAATTTAAATGAATTACAAATGGCATAACAAAATGTTCATATTACATAACATTAGCAAAAATTATTGCATGACAACTTGTTTAATATACAATGTAATATATATTAGTTATGAAATGACTACACATCCTACTTTTTCATGCATTACTTGACAAGCGAAGCAATTTATTTATCAACATAATACAGAAAATAGAAAATAATATTGTTGAGGAATGTTAATTAACAGTTTCCAATACAACCTAAAAGTTATAAGAGGAGGAATGGTACCAGGGATACATGCACAGCCCAGCAATCGATGCATCTAAAAGCAAGCTGGAAGGAAAATTATAGCTGGAGGGAATTCATTTTTTAACAGTAACAAGATTTTAGAAAAGATTGCATAAGTTCTAACAACTTTTATATAAAATCTTGTGTCCACTAAATGAAATGAAATTATATCGAAGGGTATTTCTTATTTTCGTAACTTTAGGTTTTTGTATATTTGTGAAGGTTAACATATTTAGATAATAATAAGATGACCTAAAAATGAATTTAATTCTACAGCTATAGTATGATTATAACATAGACACAATGTAATTTAAGAGCCCATTCCATACTACAGAGACTTATTTCAAGGTACTTTGGAATAGTACATGTAAGAGTACTATAAGCTGATGTTTGAACAACCTATTATGTACGTTTTTGTGTCGTGTCCTAATTTGTTAACAATTCAAGTATTCTGAATGTTAGACTTGACCAAGTTAAGGTGGCTCATTACAACTTTGAAAAGTTTATCAAATCAGCAGAAAATTACTTGATTATAAATAATAGCATGATGAATAAGAAGTATATGAGTCAAATACGCGAAAAATATGCAATTTTGGATTTAAAAATTGATTTTCAAAAAATGATTTGGGTACCCAAGGCGATTTATGATGATATCAACCAAATAAATTTCCGCAACATAAGTAAATGTAAGCAATTGAATTTATCAGCACCTATCCTATGTTGAAAATAAAAATTTAAAAACAACCTTTTTTTATCAAGTTTAAAAAAAAATAGTTTTCCGTTGGTGTACAGAGGATTTCTGTGTTTTTAATAACGGCAATTAAATAGATTCAATAGTATATACGGTATTGCGTAAAAATGCTCTGTCACACACACACACACACACACACACACACACACACACACACACACACACACACACACACACAAACACACACACACACACACACGGGGTTGATTATTCGTAAAATCATTTGATAAAAAATTGAATTTTTCCCTTGAACTCCACTACATTAGACCACGCGACTCACAAGTTAGACACACATGATTCTCACTACATTGTCAGTTTCGAAATACACACATGAAACTGACAAATTGCATTAATTTTACTTATCTATCCAGTCTCCTTAAATGCTTGATACACCATACATTCTTTGAACAGTTTCTAAAGAATCATAGCATACAGGTTTTGTGTTCAGTGGTTTTGTAATAACCAACAAATATTTGAATAAATGCAATTATTCGTTCATCAATTATTAATTTATTTTTGAATAGCTTACACCAAATTTTGTTATTAGCAAAACTAATGGATCATACAGCAGTTTATTTGTTGAAAGAGAAATCCTACCACAGGCCTCCCTTTTACTTACATGTATATTACACATATATCTACAAGCATGCATCATCCTACATTTTCAGCCAATGATGTATATGTTGTTTGAAGACTGAATGACGGGACAACTACTGAGTAGAGCAAAATTTGTTTTATGTGTTTTTATGTTTCAATATTCATAACAGTAATATAAATTATATTATATTCATATGTTAGAAATCACTAAGCTATACTTAACATTCTGATCAGGTATCCACTAATCCTTATTGTATAATTTTTCAATTACTTATATAAATTAATCAACACTATTGTCACGCCAAAACTTAAGTGGGCTCGATGGTCGTGGCCATTCTTATACTGTATCGATCTCTGTTAAAAGAAGAGCTCTGTATAAAAATATAGGAAAATACCCAAACTTAAAAGTAAAAATGTATGGATTTTTTCTTTCGTTAATAATAATTTATGTGTAAAAAAAAATCTTTAAAATTTTAGGTAGATCTGATGGTTAATTTGCTGACCATCGAGCCTCTTTAAAAAGGCATGGTCAGATTTTGGTCGAAAATTAGCATTCCGGATTGAATTTTTACAATGCTTTAGTAAGGCATTTTCCATAGACAACCAAAATTTGAGTGTCATTTGTTGAGTTATAAGCGAGTCACAGAGCTTACAATTATTTGCTATGTAAACAAAGCTTTTGCATATAGAGAAAAAGAACATGCATTACCAAATCTAAGCTTACTTTTGTTGACACATTGATGTTAATACTTTAAATAATCAAAGTACTGAAGTACTAACGGGAGTTTTTTTTTATCGATTATTACTTATTTTAAAATCAACGATATTATTTTGCATGGCAAGTAGTTTCCTATATTTATTTGAATTACGCATATTTGTAATTATATAAATTCTCCAACAGAAATTTCGTGAAAACCCCATATGAAACATGTTGTGTAATATTCAAATAAGTCCATCAAACTACATATCAGTAATCGAAATAGTTCTGAAAAATTGTATGGATCCAAGCAATATTTAACTCTGGTCTCGCTCAACCAGACTCGACTGTCTCCGTTAATCTCCGACAAGCAAGAGGGACACTCTGCTTGTCGGATATTTACGGAGATAGCCGAGCGTCTGGTTGAACGAGACTATATTGAACTTTGGCGTAGGAATACATACAATGTACGACTACAAAAATATCTAAATTATTCGTACCATTTAAAATCTGACTATTTACAAGGTATCTATAAATAAGTTTCCTTGAAAAACAATGCTTTAGAATACATTTCATCGAATTTCTTGATTATTTTCAAGAACTAAATGTTGTCAGCGGTGTTGATTTGTGCTTAGGTCCAAACACTGTTTCACTTTTGGGTTGCCTGAGCAACTGCATAGGAGAGTTGATTAAAATCAACTCCCAAAAATGAATATCTATGACTATGAAACTAATTATGAAATTGCATAGGACTCTTACTTTTTATTGAGTTACAAGGCACATTTAAATAACATAATCAAGGCATCAGTGACAAGTTAGAAACAGTAAAAAAAAAACGGCAAAAAAATATACATTGCAAGTCCCAACTTATTTTCCCTGAAAGACAAAACAGGCATGTTGAGTTCCCTTTTCTGTGTCTTTTTTGACAACATATGTAGTAAATAGAGTCATAGCACATGTAGTGAAAATCTGGCGAAGTGTAAAAACGCTTTATCATCCCCCTCTTTTTCTTTCATTATTTCCCTTTCTTTTGCTTCCTCTCCCATTACTGTGGAATCATTATTGTTCGTTGGGGAACAATGTTCGTGGCTTTCATGGGTAACCTTTGCCCACGAATTTACATCCCGAGAACCTATACAAAATCATTTGTTTAATATTTAATAAAATTATCCCGATTACACTACCAATGAAATTACGTCCCCACGAACCAGGAACATTTTGGCTACCCACGAACATTGACCCTCACGAATAAAAATGATTCCACAGTATCTCTCATAGCCCTTTTCTTTTCCTATTATTATTCATGTTCCTTACAATAGACAAAATACTATTTCTATTGATTCATATGATATTCAGAAGCATCATATCCAATGTCTAATTCGAAACACATATCTGTCATTGCCTGCAGAAGGTTTCCTTTTTCCCTAAAAGAAAATGTAAAACGATTATTCATAGTTTCATTTACTTGTTGAGTTCTGCGCTTCTTCTTTCTTTATTAATAATCAAATATATAGTGTATAATTTTTATATATTGTAAAAAATGAATTTATACATATGAAGTTAAAATGGCATTCAGGTCAAAATGTATACATTGTTATTTGTGAAAACCAATGGATGCTCTCGTTCCTTTTCTATCCTTTTGGCTATTTTTCTTTCTCTCTTTCTCATACCTTATCAGGAAAACATTTAATTTATACATTAACCTTAATGCCTATCACTCTATAACAATGGCACTTCTATGTGGGGCATAAACACTCTTCTCAGAAAATTCCATTTTGCTTGGATATTTTCCTTGAAAGTAAAGCAAAAAAATTTAAATTACTAATCCTAAAAAAAACTATGTTGTTTACTTCTTTTTCATTCGTTATAAAAATACAGATCATCATTACACAAATTTGTTTACAAATGATAATGTATGAAAAGTGTTACGATATTGTAGCTATTGTTGTGTTCTACTACAAGATAATTCTCTCTCTCTCTCTCTCTCTCTCTCTCTCTCTCTCTCTCTCTCTCTCTCTCTCAAAGTGACATCACATTTAGTTATTTAAACTCATGTAGTGACATTAAGGTAAATCATTTAAATGTAAAAATTACTCTTATTTTCTATCAAGTTCTCTCTCTCTCTCTCTCTTTCTCTCTCTCTATTTTAAATTGACATCACGTTTACTTATATACACACACGAGCGATATTGAAGTAAAATACAAATCTAAATTTTTTAAAATTCTTTATCTAAACAAAAATTGTGAATAACTCTTCTCACTCCTTCTCTTCCTCTAACTCTAATTCCTTTATCTCTAACTTATTTTCTATCAACTTCTGTCTCTGTCTGTCTCTCTCTCTCTCTCTCTCTCTCTCTCTCTCTCTCTCTCTCTCTCTCTCTCTCTCTCTCTCTCTCTCTCTCTCTCGTAAATTCAAAACACACGACAAGTTGACCAGGAAATGAGCACTGTCACAATGAACACGGCATATTTTTCAAAATAAATCTGGAAAACTGGGCCTTCTCCCCATTAAAACGTTTCAGCGAGAACCAGTTTACAACCTCGTCATAAAGAGTTACGACTGCATATAAAGAAGTTACCACACAGTATAATGAAATGATCACGTCATATAAAGAACTGACCACATCATATAATGACTCAAGAAAGGCACATAATAAAATTGTCATATCATATAAAGTATTCACCATTGCATGTAACGCTTTTACCACAATACATATAGGTTTTACCACCACACATAATGATTTTAACACCATAACATGAAATTAATACTGCATATAACGAACTTATCACCTAATGTTAAGAAGTTGCACTGCATATAAGGATTTAGCAACTGCACATGAAGAGTGTACCACATAACGTAACGATTGAACAACAATACATTATGAGTTTATCTCTGTATAAAATGAGTATATCATATCATATAAAGATTTATTCATAACATATAATGAATAAACGACTGCAGATTATGATCTTACGACATGACATAATGATATTACCACTTTATATAAAGATTTAACCCCGGAATATAATGATGTAATTACAGTATATAATGATGTTACCACTGCATATAGTGATGTGACTACTGCATATAATGAAATTAATTAAGGAATAAGAAATTACTCTTTGAGAATTATGAGGTGATAATTTCGGTCGGGGCTTGGTCAAATCCAATAAAGCGCGAAGGGCTTTATGTTAGATTTGACCACGCTCCAACCGAAATTGTCACCTCATAATACTCAAAGAATTATTCCTTATTACATATACATGTATCTATATTATTTCCAATTTGTACACTTTAAAACAACATTTTAAAACCACTATTTTTTCATGTATCACATGCTATGTATTACTACGCGGCGCAGCCAATACCGTTTTTCTATTATGCTATAAGACACGGCCATTTTTTGTCGCTGATCTTTTATGAAATTATTGGGATATAGGCTTCAAAATTGATTCGTAATGTTATCACAGGCAAAGACAGTTAAAAATGTAAATATTATTGCATATAAATGATATACCAATTCATATTATATGAAATTGACGTTAAGGCAGCTATGGCGTTCCATACAAAAGCGTGTTCAGCAGAGCGGGTGCTAGCGAGCATTCGCAAAAATTTGTGCTACAGGTATTGAGGATTTTGGCGAGAGCTCTGTCGCGAGCACCCTCTTTGCTGGACACGCCTTAGACATTAAATTTTCTCACGTGATTACTCAAGAGAATTTTTTTATATTCAACCCATTCATGTTGCATAAACAAAAATTCTAGGAAACTCTACAACTGTTAGTTCTGATATTCATGCTCTTTTTAAATGAATTCTAACAGGGCAGCGCTGATTTCTAAAGCAACAGTTCCGTTCAGAATAAGTACAAATATATTTTAGTAACATAGACCAAAAATTATTTCTGAGAAACAAGAGAGAAACTTAGTAAAAAAGCTTGAAAAAGGGTAACTTTTATTCCTGTAAATAACATTAATTAAAATTATGGTTCCCCAGTTCCTGGTAAAACATACACACTAGTCGTGTGATATTTCTTGTGCTGTTACTGTTTATAAGATAGAACTATAGCAATAATGATGAATAAAAAATATTTGAAAATATTCCCAACAAAATAGCGCATAATGTAAAAATGTTCGCTAAATATTGATTACTTAAAGGAGTGATACAAATTTAGTGTACTTTGATTATACAAATAACAAATACTTTTTAAAAAAATACAGCATGGATATTACCTGAAATGTGTTAATAATGGTTATTATGGTGTAAAACAAGGTTTCTTTACGATGAAAATAAAATTGCATTGAATATAATTATAAAATAATGTTCACATTTTAAAGCATTTTACTTTTTAACTGGCGAATATAGGCTACATTTGGATAAGATTTATAGATGTAAATCGAAATACCCTACGTGTAGCGGTCAATATGACGTTATCATGAAAGCAAGGGACCAAACTCATATTTTATCTGCTTTAAGGAGCAAATAATGAACACAGGAACTTGTGACGACGATAATTTATGGAATATTAAGCAGATGATATATAAAGGTCAATGTCGTAACCCCTACGAAGTTCCTGTTGAAGAAGGCGGTTTGCTGTCTTGTTGCAAGGAAAAGAAAAACGGAAATTATGCTAATGATTTAAGTATCGGATACCGAAGAGACATCAGATTTGGAAGAATATGTGATGCTTATTATCGTTGCCACGGGGGCGTGTCTTATGTCCAAATGGAACTGTGTTCGAATCAATGAATAGAAGTTGTAAGCATGGAAATCACTCCATCGAACTAGTGTATTGCAATCCAAATTTCGGAAGGTACAATTTTCCGAACAATTTGGCTGTGTCCATGTCCAGAGCAGTTCTCTGACGTCACTCAACAATGTGAGAACTTTACAAAGGTCACGTGTGGATCGCGTCCACAAGTAAAAGACTACTGTAAGTACTTCGTTAGTTACAAACTTTGATTAATTGTTATGCAGACATACTTTTTGTCTGATCAAAATACTTTTCGAAAATCAGTAATGCTGGGCATAAGCAAATTGATATATGAAATGTATGAAACGTAACGCTATGTATTGTTGTTTTACACTATTTCAATTTATACGGTGTTCGCTGTTTTGACTGAGAAGTATAGGGACTTAAACACGATTTGAGCTAAAAAATTTTAATCTTATTTTCCAATTTTTATGTTTGGAATAGTTCATATTGGTATTTTTAATGTTTTGTAAAAAATAAAAAGTCAAAAATTGAGATATAAGAAAGATACAGACTTAAAATTTTTTGTAAACAAATCTGGAGCCTATTAATGTTTACATACATGGTTATTGGCATAAGTTTTATATAAATGTTGCTTTCCTCAATTGATAAAAAAATTTATGAACTCATTGAATCAGTTAACCTTGTTTGCCACGTGTCATTTTGCTAAAGAAATGGTAATTCCATACTTAACATTATTTGTAAAAAAAAATATAAGACTCGAGCTTTGTTTACATAACAATGAATTAGTACCTCTGTGGCTCTCTTACAATTTGACTTCTAGCATTCCAATTTCGGTCAATAATTCGAAGTACGCAAGTAAACCATTTTCACGAAATTCACATGAAATGCACATGTCGATTTGAACGTTTTCACGTGAATTTCATTTTACACGAACTTCAGATCAATTTCACGTAAAATTTACACGAAGCTTCATGGAAGCTCGTTTCACGTAAATTAAACGTGAGGCAGAATTAACTGTGTATTATTTAGTTTTTTTGATCTATTTAAAGATAATTTTGGATTACTATTTTCGATCTATCAAGCATAACTGTTTCATTTTCGTATTCATTATTTGTTAAAACAAAACAAAATTTTTTACCCAATATACAACGTCTCGATCTGAGCTGAATAATTTATTTGTATACTCTATTACACCTAACATAAACATGTAACTGTTCATTTATATTACTTTTATTTTTTTGAAAAATGAAATTTATCCTTTTATATTGTAACAGAAACTTAACCCACAGCTATACGCGATGCATGATTGAACAATGGAAGTGATAAATGTATGTCCTACAGAGTGTTTGAGCAAGTGTTTCTATCTTACATGAATAAATCTTATAAAAAAATGTAAATTTTTTTTCTTAAACGTTAAACAATGCCCTAAAAATGAGGAAATGAAAATACTAAGCACAATTTTTACCATTGATAATAATTAAGAATCTACTCTGAACATATACATTTAGCTGTATAAAGAATGTAGGAATCTCATTTACACAAACATTATTTCACAATTTCTTCTCTTCATCACTGCAAAGTTAATCTTTTAAAAGAATTTATAGATTACGAACAAAACCTATATAATTATTTTAGGAAATTTTTTAATATGAATTTTTATAATACGTAAAAAACCCTATATATTTTTATTTCAAAATCTTATAAATTCGAAAATGGTATATGATTTATTAATACAAAACTTATCTTTTATTGTATTCCGTTTTGCTTATTTTTATGATAACAATAAACATGTATATGCATGCTTACATTAGCTCACCTGAGCTTTTTTGATCAAAATTTGTACGTTGTTGTCGTCGAAAACTTTTCACATTTACATCTTCTCCAGAACCACTGAGCCAATTCCAACTCAAAAGCCCGCAATATTCAAACTTTTAAATTATCTTTTAAGTTTCTAATATATATATGGTCGACCTAAATTTATTTGAATAATGACCTTAGAAGGTCAGTAAGGGATCCAAACGGGTTCAAAGTTCATAAAAGATATAAGTAAAAAACAACAATAAAATAATTCTTCTGAAGAATCGAAAGGCTATTTTTTGTATAAAAGATTATAATAAAGCTATAATGTCAAATTCAGTCTTGTTTCTGAGACTGGGTAGGCTGTCCTTGATTCCTAACCTAAGTTATGGCCAATGTTACTCAGGTGAGCAATATGACCACCGAGCATCTTGTTTTTATTAGAACGGAATTGCGTGTAATAATTAATTAGTCTATTTAACACATACATGTATTTCAGTTAATATTTTCGATTTACGTGCAAACTTTGACGATGCAAGCCATGTGAAAGGGAATACCCTTCATGTGAAAACAAATGAGATGGTCTATTCCCTTAACCTGAAAATCAATAATACCCTGATTACATGCAGTGTAAAAATATCCGATGAAATAAACGATGCAGGTGCGTGCATAAATGATGCAGTATATGGAGCTCAGTCTTACAGTGTGTCCATATCTTTGCAGTTTCAAAAGACTTTAACCCACATGCACTGGTATTAAGCAAATGATCGTTGCTGCAGTTACCGTCATCCAACATGGCAATGACCAAAAAAGGTTGATAGCTTGCTCAGGAAAAATATCATTACATGTTTCCTACCTTTAACGTATTGAAAATGTAGAATTACTGAAAAATGAAGCGATAACATGTCATAAATGTGCTTAGATATGAAGTTTCATCGACGTCCTAAAATGCGACTAGGTCAGTTTCTATCGAATTTGATGACTGTAACTTCTGATTGTTTATCAAAAAGGATTTACGCTACTGCTTAAACGAATGTATATATTTTCTATTGGGGTTAAAGTTATGCATTTGATTAATACATATACATCATTAATTATTGTTGATATTCAATTTGAACACAGGAAGCATTTAAGATACATCAATTAATATTAAGCAGACAATCATTTATATAGAATAGATTATCATTTCAAGGAACAGTCATACTTCTTAAGTCTTATGCATTGATTTTATAACAGTTTACTATTTCTTTTAGCAGATAACCACACTGTCTGTGTGACGTGACAACCCCCACCCACCCCCAACAGTCTGAAACACCATGCATATGCATGCATTGCAATTTTTTAATATACGCATGTTGTATGTCAATTATTCAACTTTAAATTCAATTATTCTGAGAAAAAAATACGGCACTGTAACAGTAGGAGAAGTTAACGAAAATTAACCAGAATTCGACAATCATTACAAATATATCAAATAGTTAACGCTTTTAAACCTGAATCATGTATACTTTAATAATTACATGTAAGTATATGTATGAAAATCACAGTATACCATGGTTAAATTGTTATATTGATTGTATGTTTAATTTTATCAAATGTCAATTTTTTTGTGCAAGAATATAGGGACTTTTGACATTTTTTTTTATAGCTATGCTTGTTTTCAAATTGTTTTGAAAAGTCGAAATATTAGTGAATTATACTGACTCGTTTTAAAACCTTAAGTATGATTTATCACCATTGTTTAATCTAAACCCGACTCTATACTTGTATTTTGAAGTGGGTTTAGATATGCAGGCTATTTTACCAGTTTAGAATCTTCAGTTTTTATATAAGTTTTGGTGTAAATATTGGCATTTCTGGTGCAGTGGTTCTTGAGAAGAATTTTTTAAAACACACGCCCGATTTTCACTGTTTCGCTAATATCTCCCTTTTAAAAAGAGTTTTGCTCTTTGTTTTAGCAATTTAAAATTCCTTTCCCATAAAAATGCTTTGTACTACGATAAGTTAAATTTGGTTCAGTGGTTCTAGATGAGAAGTAAAAAATGTGAAAACTTGACAGACAGAGGGACGGACGATGGACAACAGGTGATCAGAAAAGTTCACTTAAACTTTCGGTCCAGGTGAGCTAAAATATTTTAATTTGAAAGTTAAATTGAAACTTTATTAATGCCTCTTTGAGTTTTCTAACTGCACGACAGAATATAATATCATTTTTAAAAAATGAAATAGTGTTAATAATATATTTATCAATACACTTTTTTATGCGGATGGAATTTATTTCTTCGGCAGAGAAATTGTGTTTAGGATTTTGGTTATCTAGAGCTTGAATCGGACCTCAAAATACCTATTACTGAATAATTGAGATCTGTTCGTTGAATTCATGTCAAGCCAAGGAGTGTGTATCTGCAGAGCTATTATAAACTTGTTTCTTTAATCATTTGATATATCAAACACGAACCTTTGACGTCTTAATCTCATCGCCCACATAAAAGTAGACCCCATAACGTAATATCAATAAGATCTATTCATCACCATAGTAGAATGCGGGCACTACATTATGAATGTAAAGGTTCTTCCAAATAGTCTCTTTTAAAAATATCTGCTATTTTACATTCTTATATATTACGGCAATGACAATGGTATGCATTAATTAAACATTGGCATCTATTTTGCGCATTTAAACGAGACATCGTTCTGTCATTTCTAAAAAAAGAATAACACAGCTTACGTATAAGTCGAAACAGAAGAGTCGGGTTTTTAGTTTGTGAACATGAGCAGGCAAAATTAAGGAAACTAAATGTCCATACATTTTAGTTTAGGAACCGCCAACTCCATTTTATGGAAATTAAAACAAAAATGAAAGGTCCAAATCTAGCTATAAATTTGATTTTTTTTTCTCCGACCTGAAGTTTTCTTTCTTGTAAAAAGAACGAGAACAAATTAAAAACGACGATGCAATCACGTTGTGCAAGCATTGATTAAAAGTACAGAGTATTTTCCGATCAAGTAATTGGGCTAAAAATAAACTCTCCTGTTTGCTGTCGCCTGACCAACCAACTGATTTGTGTGTCATTTAGCTATATTATTAAAAAATATTTCATCTTTAAAAGGTATAAAAACATTAATAAATCAAATTTTACAAACTAGATAAGCTTTTGATTTTTTTTTAAATTGTTTGATGTTTTAGTGGCTGTTGTGCACATGTTTATCTTCCAATTTTTTTAGTAACAATATTCAATATTCTCTTTTACCATTAAAAGGCATTGCTTAATGCGTGTGTTAATTATTTTAAATTCCCTGGCCCTGTTAACTAATGGAAAGTATAGCTCATTTTATCACTCATATCTTCCAATTGGCATTACTACAAGCCTAAAAAGTGGGCGTTCATACGAGCGATTTTCTATCCGATTTTTCTGATCCAGTTTGATTTTGACTAAAATTCATAACGGTAATAAATATTAATATTATATTCATATGTTAGAAATCACTAAGCTATACTTAACATTCTGATCATGTATCCACTCATCCTTATTGTATGTTTTTTCAATTACTTACATAAATTAATCAACACTATTGTCACGCCAAAACTTAAGTGGGCTCGATGGTCGTGGACATTTTCATATACTGTATCGATCTCTGTTAGAAGAAGAGCTCTGTATAAAAATATAGGAAAATACCCAAACTTAAAAGTCAAAATGTATGGATTTTTTCTTTAGTTATTAATAATTTATGTGTAAATAAAAATCTTTAAAATTTTAGGTAGATCTGATGGTTAATTTGCTGACCATCGAGCCTCTTTAAAAAGGCATGGTCAGATTTTGGTCGAAAATTAGCATTCCGGATTGAATTTTTACAATGCTTTAGTAAGGCATTTTCCATAGACAACCAAAATTTGAGTGTCATTTGTTGAGTTATAAGCGAGTCACAGAGCTTACAATTATTTGCTATGTAAACAAAGCTTTTGCATATAGAGAAAAAGAACATGCATTACCAAATCTAAGCTTACTTTTGTTGACACATTGATGTTAATACTTTAAATAATCAAAGTACTGAAGTACTAACGGGAGTTGATTTTATCGATTATTACTTATTTTAAAATCAACGATATTATTTTGCATGGCAAGTAGTTTCCTATATTTATTTGAATTACGCATATTTGTAATTATATAAATTCTCCAACAGAAATTTCGTGAAAACCCCATATGAAACATGTTGTGTAATATTCAAATAAGTCCATCAAACTACGTATCAGTAATCGAAATAGTTCTGAGAAATTGTATGGATCCAAGCAATATTCAACTCTGGTCTCGCTCAACCAGACTCGACCGTCTCCGTTAATCTCCGACAAGCAAGAGGGACACTCTGCTTGTCGGATATTTACGGAGATAGCCGAGCGTCTGGTTGAACGAGACTATATTGAACTTTGGCGTAGGAATACATACAATGTACGACTACAAAAATATCTAAATTATTCGTACCATTTAAAATCTGACTATTTACAAGGTATCTATAAATAAGTTTCCTTGAAAAACAATGCTTTAGAATACATTTCATCGAATTTCTTGATTATTTTCAAGAACTAAATGTTGTCAGCGGTGTTGATTTGTGCTTAGGTCCAAACACTGTTTCACTTTTGGGTTGCCTGAGCAACTGCATAGGAGAGTTGATTAAAATCAACTCCCAAAAATGAATATCTATGACTATGAAACTAATTATGAAATTACATAGGACTCTTACTTTTTATTGAGTTACAAGGCACATTTAAATAACATAATCAAGGCATCAGTAACAAGTTAGAAACAGTAAAAAAAAAACGGCAAAAAAATATACATTGCAAGTCCCAACTTATTTTCCCTGAAAGACAAAACAGGCATGTTGAGTTCCCTTTTCTGTGTCTTTTTTGACAACATATGTAGTAAATAGAGTCATAGCACATGTAGTGAAAATCTGGCGAAGTGTAAAAACGCTTTATCATCCCCCTCTTTTTCTTTCATTATTTCCCTTTCTTTTGCTTCCTCTCCCATTACTGTGGAATCATTATTGTTCGTTGGGGAACAATGTTCGTGGCTTTCATGGGTAACCTTTGCCCACGAATTTACATCCCGAGAACCTATACAAAATCATTTGTTTAATATTTAATAAAATTATCCCGATTACACTACCAATGAAATTACGTCCCCACGAACCAGGAACATTTTGGCTACCCACGAACATTGACCCTCACGAATAAAAATGATTCCACAGTATCTCTCATAGCCCTTTTCTTTTCCTATTATTATTCATGTTCCTTACAATAGACAAAATACTATTTCTATTGATACATATGATATTCAGAAGCATCATATCCAATGTCTAATTCGAAACACATATCTGTCATTGCCTGCAGAAGGTTTCCTTTTTCCCTAAAAGAAAATGTAAAACGATTATTCATAGTATCATTTACTTGTTGAGTTCTGCGCTTCTTCTTTCTTTATTAATAATCAAATATATAGTGTATAATTTTTATATATTGTAAAAAATGAATTTATACATATGAAGTTAAAATGGCATTCAGGTCAAAATGTATACATTGTTATTTGTGAAAACCAATGGATGCTCTCGTTCCTTTTCTATCCTTTTGGCTATTTTTCTTTCTCTCTTTCTCATACCTTATCAGGAAAACATTTAATTTATACATTAACCTTAATGCCTATCACTCTATAACAATGGCACTTCTATGTGGGGCATAAACACTCTTCTCAGAAAATTCCATTTTGCTTGGATATTTTCCTTGAAAGTAAAGCAAAAAAATTTAAATTACTAATCCTAAAAAAAACTATGTTGTTTACTTCTTTTTCATTCGTTATAAAAATACAGATCATCATTACACAAATTTGTTTACAAATGATAATGTATTAAAAGTGTTACGATATTGTAGCTATTGTTATGTTCTACTACAAGATGATTCTCTCTCTCTCTCTCTCTCTCTCTCTCTCTCTCTCTCTCTCTCTCTCTCTCTCTCTCTCTCTCTCTCTCAAAGTGACATCACATTTAGTTATTTAAACTCATGTAGTGACATTAAGGTAAATCATTTAAATGTAAAAATTACTCTTATTTTCTATCAAGTTCTCACTCTCTCTCTCTCTCTCTCTCTCTCTCTCTCTCTCTCTCTCTCTCTCTCTCTCTTTCTCTCTCTCTATTTTAAATTGACATCACGTTTACTTATATACACACACGAGCGATATTGAAGTAAAATACAAATCTAAATTTTAAAAATTCTTTATCTAAACAAAAATTGTGAATAACTCTTCTCACTCCCTCTCTTCCTCTAACTCTAATTCCTTTATCTCTAACTTATTCTCTATCTACTTCTGTCTCTGTCTGTCTGTCTGTCTGTCTCTCTCTCTCTCTCTCTCTCTCTCTCTCTCTCTCTCTCTCTCTCTCTCTCTCTCTCTCTCTCTCTCTCAAAGTGACATCACATTTAGTTATTTAAACTCATGTAGTGACATTAAGGTAAATCATTTAACTGTAAAAATTACTCTTATTTTCTATCAAGTTCTCTCTCTCTCTCTCTCTCTCTCTCTCTCTCTCTCTCTCTCTCTCTCTCTCTCTCTCTCTCTCTCTATTTTAAATTGACATCACGTTTACTTATATACACACACGAGCGATATTGAAGTAAAATACAAATCTAAATTTTAAAAATTCTTTATCTAAACAAAAATTGTGAATAACTCTTCTCACTCCCTCTCTTCCTCTAACTCTAATTCCTTTATCTCTAACTTATTTTCTATCAACTTCTGTCTCTGTCTGTCTGTCTGTCTGTCTGTCTGTCTGTCTGTCTGTCTGTCTGTCTGTCTGTCTGTCTGTCTGTCTCTCTCTCTCTCTCTCTCTCTCTCTCTCGTAAATTCAAAACACACGACAAGTTGACCAGGAAATGAGCACTGTCACAATGAACACGGCATATTTTTCAAAATAAATCTGGAAAACTGGACCTTCTCCCCATTAAAACGTTTCAGCGAGAACCAGTTTACAACCTCGTCATAAAGAGTTACGACTGCATATAAAGAAGTTACCACACAGTATAATGAAATGATCACGTCATATAAAGAACTGACCACATCATATAATGACTCAAGAAAGGCACATAATAAAATTGTCATATCATATAAAGTATTCACCATTGCATGTAACGCTTTTACCACAATACATATAGGTTTTACCACCACACATAATGATTTTAACACCATAACATGAAATTAATACTGCATATAACGAACTTATCACCGAATGTTAAGAAGTTGCACTGCATATAAGGATTTAGCAACTGCACATGAAGAGTGTACCACATAACGTAACGATTGAACAACAATACATTATGAGTTTATATCTGTATAAAATGAGTATATCATATCATATAAAGATTTATTCATAACATATAATGAATAAACGACTGCAGATTATGATCTTACGACATGACATAATGATATTACCACTTTATATAAAGATTTAACCCCGGAATATAATGATGTAATTACAGTATATAATGATGTTACCACTGCATATAGTGATGTGACTACTGCATATAATGATATTAATTAAGGAATAAGAAATTACTCTTTGAGAATTATGAGGTGATAATTTCGGTCGGGGCTTGGTCAAATCCAATAAAGCGCGAAGGGCTTTATGTTAGATTTGACCACGCTCCAACCGAAATTGTCACCTCATAATACTCAAAGAATTATTCCTTATTACATATACATGTATCTATATTATTTCCAATTTGTACACTTTAAAACAACATTTTAAAACCACTATTTTTTCATGTATCACATGCTATGTATTACTACGCGGCGCAGCCAATACCGTTTTTCTATTATGCTATAAGACACGGCCATTTTTTGTCGCTGATCTTTTATGAAATTATTGGGATATAGGCTTCAAAATTGATTCGTAATGTTATCACAGGCAAAGACAGTAAAAAATGTAAATAGTATTGCATATAAATGATATACCAATTCATATTATATGAAATTAACGTTAAGGCAGCTATGGCGTTCCATACAAAACCGTGTTCAGCAGAGCGGGTGCTAGCGAGCATTCGCAAAAATTTGTGCTACAGGTATTGAGGATTTTGGCGAGAGCTCTGTCGCGAGCACCCTCTTTGCTGGACACGCCTTAGACATCGAATTTTCTCACGTGATTACTCAAGAGAATTTTTTTATATTCAACCCATTCATGTTGCATAAACAAAATTTCTAGGAAACTCTACAACTGTTAGTTCTGATATTCATGCTCTTTTTAAATGAATTCTAACAGGGCAGCGCTGATTTCTAAAGCAACAGTTCGTTCAGAATAAGTACAAATATATTTTAGTAACATAGACCAAAAATTATTTCTGAGAAACAAGAGAGAAACTTAGTAAAAAAGCCTGAAAAAGGGTAACTTTTATTCCTGTAAATAACATTAATTAAAATTATGGTTCCCCAGTTCCTGGTAAAACATACACACTAGTCGTGTGATATTTCTTGTGCTGTTACTGTTTATTAGATAGAACTATAGCAATAATGATGAATAAAAAATATTTGAAAATATTCCCAACAAAATAGCGCATAATGTAAAAATGTTCGCTAAATATTGATTACTTAAAGGAGTGATACAAATTTAGTGTACTTTGATTATACAAATAACAAATACTTTTTTTACCCCATATCTTCAAAGAAACTTGAGTTCAAACAAGTGTTGTTTTTATTATAAAAATAAACTATAATAATTTAAAAAATACAGCATGGATATTACCTGAAATGTGTTAATAATGGTTATTATGGTGTAAAACAGGGTTTCTTTACGATGAAAATAAAATTGCATTGAATATAATTATAAAATAATGTTCACATTTTAAAGCATTTTACTTTTTAACTGGCGAATATAGGCTACATTTGGATAAGATTTATAGATGTAAATCGAAATACCCTACGTGTAGCGGTCAATCTGACGTTATCATGAAAGCAAGGGACCAAACTCATATTTTATCTGCTTTAAGGAGCAAATAATGAACACAGGAACTTGTGACGACGATAATTTATGGAATATTAAGCAGATGATATATAAAGGTCAATGTCGTAACCCCTACGAAGTTCCTGTTGAAGATGGCGGTTTGCTGTCTTGTTGCAAGGAAAAGAAAAACGGAAATTATGCTAATGATTTAAGTATCGGATACCGAAGAGACATCAGATTTGGAAGAATATGTGATGCTTATTATCGTTGCCACGGGGGCGTGTCTTATGTCCAAATGGAACTGTGTTCGAATCAATGAATAGAAGTTGTAAGCATGGAAATCACTCCATTGAACTAGTGTATTGCAATCCAAATTTCGGAAGGTACAATTTTCCGAACAATTTGGCTGAGTGTCCATGTCCAGAGCAGTTCTCTGACGTCACTCAACAATGTGAGAACTTTACAAAGGTCACGTGTGGATCGCGTCCACAAGTAAAAGACTACTGTAAGTACTTCGTTAGTTACAAACTTTGATTAATTGTTATGCAGACATACTTTTTGTCTGATCAAAATACTTTTCGAAAATCAGTAATGCTGGGCATAAGCAAATTGATATATGAAATGTATGAAACGTAACGCTATGTATTGTTGTTTTACACTATTTCAATTTATACGGTGTTCGCTGTTTTGACTGAGAAGTATAGAGACTTAAACACGATTTGAGCTCAAAAATTTTAATCTTATTTTCCAATTTTTAAGTTTGGAATAGTTCATATTGGTATTTTTAATGTTTTGTACAAAATAAAAAGTCAAATATTGAGATATAAGAAAGATACAGACTTAAAATTTTTTTGTAAACAAATCTGGAGCCTATTAATGTTTACATACATGGTTATTGGCATAAGTTTATATAAATGTTGCTTTCCTCAATTGATAAAAAAATTTATGAACTCATTGAATCAGTTAACCTTGTTTGCCACGTGTCATTTTGCTAAAGAAATGGTAATTCCATACTTAACATTATTTGTAAAAAAAAATATAAGACTCGAGCTTTGTTTACATAACAATGAATTAGTACCTCTGTGTCTCTCTTACAATTTGACTTCTAGCATTCCAATTTCGGTCAATAATTCGAAGTACGCAAGTAAACCATTTTCACGAAATTCACATGAAATGCACATGTCGATTTGAACGTTTTCACGTGAATTTCATTTTACACGAACTTCAGATCAATTTCACGTAAAATTTACACGAAGCTTCATGGAAGCTCGTTTCACGTAAATTAAACGTGAGGCAGAATTAACTGTGTATTATTTAGTTTTTGTGATCAATTTAAAGATAATTTTGGATTACTATTTTCGATCTATCAAGCATAACTGTTTCATTTTCGTATTAATTATTTGTTAAAACAAAACAATATTTTTTACCCAATATACAACGTCTCGATCTGAGCTGAATAATTTATTTGTATACTCTATTACACCTAACATAAACATGTAACTGTTCATTTATATTACTTTTATTTTTTGAAAAATGAAATTTATCCTTTTATATTGTAACAGAAACTTAACCCACAGCTATACGCGATGCATGATTGAACAATGGAAGTGATAAATGTATGTCCTACAGAGTGTTTGAGCAAGTGTTTCTATCTTACATGAATAAATCTTATAAAAAAATGTAATTTTATTTTCTTAAACGTTAAACAATGCCCTAAAAATGAGGAAATGAAAATACTAAGCACAATTTTTACCATTGATAATAATTAAGAATCTGCTCTGAACATATACATTTAGCTGTATAAAGAATGTAGGAATCTCATTTACACAAACATTATTTCACAATTTCTTCTCTTCATCACTGCAAAGTTAATCTTTTAAAAGAATTTATAGATTACGAACAAAACCTATATAATTATTTTAGGAAATTTTTTAATATGAATTTTTATAATACGTAAAAAACCCTATATATTTCTATTTCAAAATCTTATAAATTCGAAAATGGTATATGATTTATTAATACAAAACTTATCTTTTATTGTATTCCGTTTTGCTTATTTTTATGATAACAATAAACATGTATATGCATGCTTACATTAGCTCACCTGAGCTTTTTTGATCAAAATTTGTACGTTGTTGTCGTCGAAAACGTTTCACATTTACATCTTCTCCAGAACCACTGAGCCAATTCCAACTCAAAAGCCCGCAATATTCAAACTTTTAAATTATCTTTTAAGTTTCTAATATATATATGGTCGACCTAAATTTATTTGAATAATGACCTTAGAAGGTCAGTAAGGGATCCAAACGGGTTCAAAGTTCATAAAAGATATAAGTAAAAAACAACAATAAAATAATTCTTCTGAAGAATCGAAAGGCTATTTTTTGTATAAAAGATTATAATAAAGCTATAATGTCAAATTCAGTCTTGTTTCTGAGACTGGGTAGGCTGTCCTTGATTCCTAACCTAAGTTATGGCCAATGTTACTCAGGTGAGCAATATGACCACCGATCATCTTGTTTTTATTAGAACGGAATTGCGTGTAATAATTAATTAGTCTATTTAACACATACATGTATTTCAGTTAATATTTTCGATTTACGTGCAAACTTTGACGATGCAAGCCATGTGAAAGGGAATACCCTTCATGTGAAAACAAATGAGATGGTCTATTCCCTTAACCTGAAAATCAATAATACCCTGATTACATGCAGTGTAAAAATATCCGATGAAATAAACGATGCAGGTGCGTGCATAAATGATGCAGTATATGGAGCTCAGTCTTACAGTGTGTCCATATCTTTGCAGTTTCAAAAGACTTTAACCCACATGCACTGGTATTAAGCAAATGATCGTTGCTGCAGTTACCGTCATCCAATATGGCAATGACCCAAAAAGGTTGATAGCTTGCTCAGGAAAAATATCATTACATGTTTCCTACCTTTAACGTATTAAAAATGTAGAATTACTGAAAAATGAAGCGATAACATGTCATAAATGTGCTTAGATATGAAGTTTCATCGACGTCCTAAAATGCGACTAGGTCAGTTTCTATCGAATTTGATGACTGTAACTTCTGATTGTTTATCAAAAAGGATTTACGCTACTGCTTAAACGAATGTATATATTTTATATTGGGGTTGAAGTTATGCATTTGATTAATACATATACATCATTAATTATTGTTGATATTCAATTTGAACACAGGAAGCATTTAAGATACATCAATTAATATTAAGCAGACAATCATTTATATAGAATAGATTATCATTTCAAGGAACAGTCATACTTATTAAGTCTTATGCATTGATTTTATAACAGTTTACTATTTCTTTTAGCAGATAACCACACTGTCTGTGTGACGTGGCAACCCCCACCCACCCCAACAGTCTGAAACACCATGCATATGCATGCATTGCAATTTTTTAATATACGCATGTTGTATGTCAATTATTCAACTTTAAATTCAATTATTCTGAGAAAAAAATACGGCACTGTAACAGTAGGAGAAGTTAACGAAAATTAACCAGAATTCGACAATCATTACAAATATATCAAATAGTTAACGCTTTTAAACCTGAATCATGTATACTTTAATAATTACATGTAAGTATATGTATGAAAATCACAGTATAACATGGTTAAATTGTTATATTGATTGTATGTTTAATTTTATCAAATGTCAATTTTTTTGTGCAAGAATATAGGGACTTTTGACATTTTTTTTTATAGCTATGCTTGTTTTCAAATTGTTTTGAAAAGTCGAAATATTAGTGAATTATACTGACTCGTTTTAAAACCTTAAGTATGATTTATCACCGTTGTTTAATCTAAACCCGACTCTATACTTGTATTTTGAAGTGGGTTTAGATATGCAGGCTATTTTACCAGTTTAGAATCTTCAGTTTTTATATAAGTTTTGGTGTAAATATTGGCATTTCTGGTGCAGTGGTTCTTGAGAAGAATTTTTTAAAACACAAGCCCGATTTTCACTGTTTCGCGAATATCTCCCTTTTAAAAAAAGTTTTGCTCTTTGTTTTAGCAATTTAAAATTCCTTTCCCATAAAAATGCTTTGTACTACGATAAGTTAAATTTGGTTCAGTGGTTCTAGATGAGAAGTAAAAAATGTGAAAACTTGACAGACAGAGGGACGGACGATGGACAACAGGTGATCAGAAAAGTTCACTTAAACTTTCAGTCCAGGTGAGCTAAAATATTTTAATTTGAAAGTTAAATTGAAACTTTATTAATGCCTCTTTGAGTTTTCTAACTGCACGACAGAATATAACATCATTTTTAAAAAATGAAATAGTGTTAATAATATATTTATCAATACACTTTTTTATGCGGATGGAATTTATTTCTTCGGCAGAGAAATTGTGTTTAGGATTTTGGTTATCTAGAGCTTGAATCGGACCTCAAAATAGCTATTACTGAATAATTGAGTTCTGTTCGTTGAATTCATGTCAAGCCAAGGAGTGTGTATCTGCAGAACTATTATAAACTTGTTTCTTTAATCATTTGATATATCAAACACGAACCTTTGACGTCTTAATCTCATCGCCCACATAAAAGTAGACCCCATAACGTAATATCAATAAGATCTATTCATCACCATAGGAGAATGCGGGCACTACATTATGAATGTAAAGGTTCTTCCAAATAGTCTCTTTTAAAAATATCTGTTATTTTACATTCTTATATATTACGGCAATGACAATGGTATGCATTAATTAAACATTGGCATCTATTTTGCGCATTTAAACGAGACATCGTTCTGTCATTTCTAAAAAAAGAATAACACAGCTTACGTATAAGTCGAAACAGAAGAGTCGGGTTTTTAGTTTGTGAACATGAGCAGGCAAAATTAAGGAAACTACATGTCCATACATTTTAGTTTAGAAACCGCCAACTCCATTTTATGAAAATTAAAACAAAAATGAAAGGTCCAAATCTAGCTATAAATTTGTGATTTTTTTTTCTCCGACCTGAAGTTTTCTTTCTTGTAAAAAGAACGAGAACAAATTAAAAACGACGATGCAATCACGTTGTGCAAGCATTGATTAAAAGTACAGAGTATTTTCCGATCAAGTAATTGGGCTAAAAAATAAACTCTCCTGTTTGCTGTCGCCTGACCAACCAACTGATTTGTGTGTCATTTAGCTATATTATTAAAAAATATTTCATCTTTAAAAGGTATAAAAACATTAATAAATCAAATTTTACAAACTAGATAAGCTTTTGATTTTTTTTTAATTGTTTGATGTTTTAGTGGCTGTTGTGCACATGTTTATCTTCCAATTTATTTAGTAACAATATTCAATATTCTCTTTTACCATTAAAAGGCATTGCTTAATGCGTGTGTTAATTATTTTAAATTCCCTGGCCCTGTTAACTAATGGAAATTATAGCTCATTTTATCACTCATATCTTCCAATTGGCATTACTACAAGCCTCAAAAGTGGGCGTTCATACGAGCGATTTTCTATCCGATTTTTCTGATCCAGTTTGATTTTGACTAAAATTCATAACGGTAATAAATATTAATATTATATTCATATGTTAGAAATCACTAAGCTATACTTAACATTCTGATCATGTATCCACTCATCCTTATTGTATGTTTTTTCAATTACTTACATAAATTAATCAACACTATTGTCACGCCAAAACTTAAGTGGGCTCGATGGTCGTGGCCATTCTTATACTGTATCGATCTCTTTTAGAGGAAGAGCTCTGTATAAAAATATAGGAAAATACCCAAACTTAAAAGTAAAAATGTATGGATTTTTTCTTTAGTTATTAATAATTTATGTGTAAATAAAAATCGTAAAATTTTAGGTAGATCTGATGGATAATTTGTTGATCATCGAGCCTCTTTAAAGGGGCATGATCAGATTTTGGTCAAATATTATCATTCCGGTTTTAACGTTTACAATGCTTTAGTAAGGCATTTTCAAAAGACAACCATAATTTGAGTATCATTTGTTGAGATATAAGCGAGTCACAGAGCTTACAATTATTTGCTATGTAAACAAAGCTTTTGCATATAGAGAAAAAGAACATGCATTAGCAAATCTGCTAAGCTTACTTTTGTTGACACATTGATGTTAATACTTAAAATAAAAATGAATATCTATGACTATGAAACTAATTAAGAAATTACATAGGACTCTTACTTTTCATTGAGTATTAATGACACATTTAAATAACATGATCAAGGCACCAGTGACAAGTTAGGAACAGTTAAAAAAAAACAGCAAAAAATGTACATTGCAAGTCCCAACTTATTTTCCCTGAAAGACAAAACAGGCAGCTCATAGCATCAGGCTGTTGAGTTCCCTTTTCTGTGTCTTTTTTGACAACATATGTGTAAATAGAGTCATAGCACATGTAGTGAAAATCAGGCGAAGTGTAAAAATGCTTTATTATCCCCCTCTTTTTCTTTCATTTTTACCTTTCTTTTGCTTCTACTCCAATTACTGTGGAATCATCATTATTCGTTGGGTAACAATGTTCGTGGCTTTCATGGGTAACCCTTGCCCACGTTCATCCCGAGAACGTATACAAAATCATTTGTTTAATATTTAATAAAATTATCCCGATAACACTACCAATGAAATTGCGTCCCCACGAACCAGGAACATTTTGGCTACCCACGAACATTGACCCTCACGAATAAAAATGATTCCACAGTATTTTTCATAGCCCTTTTCTTTTCCTATTATTATTCATGTTCCTTACAATAGACCAAAACATATTTCTATTGGTGCCTATGAAAT
Organism: Magallana ariakensis; assembly: GCA_020458035.1. Lineage (NCBI taxonomy): Eukaryota > Metazoa > Mollusca > Bivalvia > Ostreida > Ostreidae > Magallana > Magallana ariakensis. The sequence continues at coordinate 31,881,655 of CM035813.1, forward strand.
TCAGAAGCATCATATCCAATGTCTACTTCGAAACACATATCAGTCAGTGCCTGCAGAATGTTTCCTTTTTTCTAAAAGAAAACGTAAAAAGATTATTAATATTATCAATTACATGTTGAGTTCCTCACTTCTTTCTTTATTAATAATCAAATATATAGTGTATAATCTTTATATATTGTATAAAATGAATTTATACATATGAAGTTAAAATGGCATTCAGGTCAAAATGTATACATTGTTATTCGTGAAAACCAATGGATGCTCTCTTTCCTTTTCTATCTTTCTGGCTTTCTTTCGTTCTCTCTTTCTCATACCTTATCAGGAAAACATTTAATTTATACATGAACCTCAATGCCTATCACTCTTTAACAATGGCACTTCTATGTGGGGCAAAAACACTCTTCTCAGAAAATTCCATTTCGCTTGGATATTTTCCTTGAAAGTAAAGCAAAAAAATTTAAATTACTAATCCTAAAAAAAATTTTTTTTTGTTTACTTCTTTTTTATTCGTTATAAAAAATACAGATCAGCATTACATGGATTTGTTTACAAATGATAATATATTGAAAGTGTTACGATATTGTAGCTATTGTCATGTTATACTACAAGATGGTTCTCTCTCTCTCTCTCTCTCTCTCTCTCTCTCTCTCACACACACACACACACACACACACACACACACACACACACACTCCTCTCTCTCTCTTTCTCTCTCTCTCTCTCTCTCTGTCTCTCTCTCTCTCTTCCCCTCTCTCTTTTTCAAAGTGACATCACATTTAGTTATTTAGACTCATGTTGTGACATTAAGGTAAATTATTTAAATGTAAAAATAACTCCTATTTTCTATCAAGTTCTCTCTCTCTCTCTCTCTCTCTCTCTCTCTCTCTCTCTCTCTCTCTCTCTCTCTCTCTCTCTCTCTCTCTCTCTCTCTATTTTAAATTGACATCACATTTACCTATATATACACACGAGCGATATTTCAAGTAAAATACAAGTATCTAAATTTTAAAAAATGCTTTATCTAAACAAAAATTGTGAATAAGTCTTCTCACTTCCTCTCTTCCTCTAACTCTAATTCCTTTATCTCTAGCTTATTTTCTATCAACTTCTGTCTCTGTCTGTCTGTCTGTCTGTCTGTCTGTCTGTCTGTCTGTCTCTCTCTCTCTCTCTCTCTCTCTCTCTCTCTCTCTCTCTCTCTCGTAAATTCAAAACACACGACAAGTTGACCAGGAAATGAGCACTGTCACAATGAACACGGCATATTTTTCAAAATAAATCTGGAAAACTGGACCTTCTCCCCATTAAAACCTTTCAGCGAGAACCAGTTTACAACCTCGTCATAAAGAGTTACGACTGCATATAAAGAAGTTACCACACCACATAATGAAATGATCACATCATGTAAAGAAATGATCACATCATATAATGACTCAAGAACGGCACATAATAAAATTGTCATATCATATAAAGTATTTATCATTACATGTAACGCTTTTAACCACAATACATATAGGTTTTACCACCACACATAATGATTTTAATACACCATAACATGAAATTAGTACTGAATATAATGAACTTATCACCTAATGTTAAGAAGTTGCACTGCATAAAAGGATTTAGCAACTGCACATGAAGAGTGTACCACATAACGTAACGATTGAACAACAATACATTATGAGTTTATCTCTGTATAAAATGAGTTTATCATATCATATAAAGATTTATTCATAGCATATAATGAATACACGACTGCAGATTATGATCTTACGACATGACATAATGATATTACCACTTTATATAAAGATTTTACGCCGGAATATAATGATGTAATTACAGTATATGATGATGTTACCACTGCATATAGTGATGTTACTACTGCATATAATGATATTAATTAAGGAATAAGAAATCACTCGTTGAGTATTATATATGAGGTGATAATTTCGGTCGGGGCGTAGTCAAATCCAATAAAACCCGAAGGGCCTTATGATAGATTTGACCACGCTCCAACCTCATAATACTCAAAGAATGATTCCTTATTACTTATACATGTATCTATATTTTTTCCAATTTGTACACTTTAAAACAACATTTTAAAACCACTATTTTTTCATGTATAACATGCTATGTATTACTACGCGGCGCAGCCTATACCGTTTTTCGGTTATGCTATGAGACACGGCCATTTTTTGTCGCTAATCTTTTATGAAATTATTGGGATATAGGCTTCAAAATTGAGTCTTATGTTACCACTGACAAAGACAGTTAAAAATGTAAATAGTATTGCATATAAATGATATACTAATTCATATTATATGGAATTGACGTTAAGGCAGCTATGGCGTTCCATACAAAAGCGTGTTCAGCAGAGCGGGTGCTAGCGAGCATTCGCAAAAATTTGTGCTACAGGTATTGAGGATTTTGGCGAGAGCTCTATCGCGAGCACCCTCTTTGCTGGACACGCCTTAGGTATCAAATTTGGTCACGTGATTACTCAAGAGAATTTTTTTTTATATTCAACCCATTCATATTGCATAAACAAAACTTCTAGGAAACTGTACAACTGTTAGTTCTGATATTCATGCTCTTTTTAAATAAATTCTAACAGGGCAGCACGGGTTTCTAAATCAACAGTTCCGTTCAGAATAAGAAGAAATATATTTTAGTAACATAGACCAAAAAGTATTTCTGAGAAACAAAAATGAATATTAGTAAAAAGCTTGAAAAAACGTAACTTTTATTCCTGTAAATATCATTTCTGAAATTATGGTTCCCCAGTTCCTGGTAATACATACACACTAGCGGTGTGATATTTCTCGTGCTGTTACCGTTTATTAGATTGAACTATAGCAATAATGGTGAATTAAAAATATTTAAGGAATGAATTTAATTTTGACGTTTGTTATACGATATAACATAACTTGGGGCAGTTTACGCTTTATAAACCGCGAAGGTATTTGATACATTAAACAAAACTAACTCTCCGTACCATTTTCATGCTTTTGTTTTAACCGTAAATGACATTTTAAACTACCCGCGCATTAGTACAACATCCTTAGTTACAGGTGACCCAGATTAGAACGAAGCGAGGGGTGGCGGTCATATTTGAATTTGGTGTTTGGACGCTGGTTCGCGACTTCACAGTTTACTTCTCAAATTTAAAGGGACAGTTGTTAAAAGTTGAATTAGACATAAACTCAGAACAGAGGAAGTGTGAAGATTGCAGAGTCAGGCCTCTTAGAGACGTGGATGCAGCACATAAGTCCCGACATCATATTCTTTAACAGTCTAACGTTAGTATAAGGGGGGGGGGGGCTAGCTCAATCAGATGGAAATCTGTTTGCTCATCAAATGTTTTTACGAAAAGAGGCATCAGAATATTAAAACCACACCAAAATACCATCATAAACCTAGATAGCTTAAAAGTAAAGCGCTCTGAAAAGAGAGATTTGAGTGCAAATCCCTTTCTGGGTTAAAATTCTGAGGTGTTTTGGTAAATAATGCGTTTATTTTTACTATGGTATACAATTTATTGATTTTTTTTTTATCTATCCTTAACATACCTTGAAAAAGATTCAACTTCCCTCCTCTCATTTTGTGCTTCTTTTCGTAGAAATTCATTTTTTCTGTCTTGAAGTTGTTATAGTTCAATTTGTGGGACATTTTTAAATTATTTTTTTTAAACTTGGAAAGATTGGAGCGGAATTTAATAAAAAACTAAATTATTTACATTTTATTTTTAATTTATATTATGCAGATGAAGAGAGATAAACTTAATCATATTCTATTTATTCACTCTGATATACACATGCATGCATGTGTAGATCTACATGTAAGGTTTACATGTTAAAAAAGTAGTTCCGGATAGATGTTGTCAAGGGTGTGTGTCCCCATACCAAGGTATGTTATACAATATAATACATGTCCCTCCATCTGTATCAGCCAATCAAATGAGGCGTTATAACCAAAATTAAATTATTTGAAAATGTTCCCAACAAAATAGCACATAATGTAAAAATGTTTGCTAAATATTGATCACTTAAAGGAGTGATACAAATTTAGTGTGCTTTGATTATACAAATAACAAATACTTTTTTTTTTACCCCATATCTTTAAAGAAACTTGAGTTCAAACAAGTGTTGTTTTTATGATAAAAATAAACTATGATAATTTTAAAAATACAACTTGGATATTATCAGAAATGTGTTAATAATGTTTAGTATGGTGTAAAACAGGGTTTCTTTACGATGAAAATAAAATTGCATTGAATATAATTATAAAAATAATGTTCACATTTTAAAGCATTTTACTTTTTAACAGGCGAATATAGGCTACATTCGGATTAAATTTATAGATGTAAATCGAAATACCCTACGTGTATAGCGGTCAATCCGACGGTTATCATAAAAGCAAGTGACCAAACTCATATTTTATCTGCTTTAAGGAGCAAATAATGAACACAGGAACTTGTGACGAGGATAGTTTATGGAATATTAAGCAGATGATATATAAAGTTCAATGTCCTAGCTCCTACGAAGTTCCTGTTGAAGATGGCGGTTTGCCGTCTAGTTGCAAGGGAAAGAAAGACGGAAATTATGCTAATGATATTAGTTTCGGATACCGAAGAGACATCAGATTTGGAAGAATATGTAATGCTTATTATCGTTGCCACGGGGGCGTGTCTACAGTTGTCTTATGTCCAAATGGAACTGTGTTCGAATCAATGAATAGAAGTTGTAAGCATGGAAATCACTCCATTGAACTAGCCTGTCAACTCTATTACAATCCAAATTTCAGAATGTACAATTTTCCAAACAATTTCGCAGAGTGTCCATGTCCAGAGCAGTTCTCTGACGTCACTTAACAATGTGAGAACTTTACAAAGGTCACGTGTGGATCGCGTCCACAAGTAAAAGACTACTGTAAGTACTTCGTTAGTTACAAACTTTGATTAATTGTTATGCAGACATACTTTTTGTCTGATCAAAATACTTTTCGAAAATCAGTAATGCTGGGCATAAGCAAATTGATATATGAAATGTATGAAACGTAACGCTATGTATTGTTGTTTTACACTATTTCAATTTATACGGTGTTTGCTGTTTTGACTGAGAGGTAAAGGGACTTAAACACGATTTGAGCTCAACAATTTTAATTTGATTTTCCAATTTTTATGTTTAGAATAGTTCCTATTGGTATTTTTAATGTTTTGTTAAAATCAAAAAGTCAAATATTGAGATATAAGAAATATACAGTGTTTAAGATTCTTGTAAACAAAGCTGGAGCCTTATTAATGTTTACATACATGGTTTATGGCATAAGTTTTATATAAATGTTGCTTTCCTCAATTGATAAACATTTTTATGAACTCATTGAATCAGTTAACCTTGTTTGTCACGTGTCATTTTGCTAAAGAAATGGTAATTCCATACTTAACATTATTTGTAAAAAAAACATATAAGACTCGAGCTTTGTTTACATAACAATGAATTAGTACCTCTGTGTCTCTCTTACAATTTGACTTCTAGCATTCCAATTTCGGTCAATAATTCGAAGTACGCAAGTAAACCATTTTCACGAAATTCACATGAAATTCACATGTCGATTTGAACGTTTTCACGTGAATTTCATTTAACACGAACTTCAGATTACTTTCATGTAAAATTTACACGAAGCTTCATGGAAGCTCTTTTTACGTAAATTAAACGTGAGGGAGAATTAACTGTGTATTATTTAGTTTTTCTTGATCAATTTAAAGATATTTTTGGATTACTTTTTTCGATCTATCAAGCATAACTGTTTAATTTTCGTATTCATTATTTGTTAAAACAAAACAATATTTTTTACCTAATATCTCGATACCTCGATATCTCGATCAATATCCCAACGTCTCGATCTGAGCTGAATAATTTATTTATTTACTCTATTACACCTAACATAAACATGTAACTGTTCAGTTATATTACTTTTAATTTTTTAAAAATCAAATTGATCCTTTTATATTGTAATAGAAACTTAACCCACAGCTATACGCGATGTATGATTGAACAATGGAAGTGATAGATGTATGTCCTACAGAGTGTTTGAGGTTTACAAGCAAGTGTTTCTATCTTACATGAATAAATCATTTTAAAAAAAATGTAATTTTATTTTCTTAAACGTTAAACAATGCCCTTAAAATGAGGAAATGAAAATACTAAGCAGAATTTTTACCATTGATAATTATTAAGAATCTACTCTGAACATATAAATTTAGCTGTATAAAGAATTTAGGAATCTCATTTACACAAACATTATTTCACAATTTCTTCTCTTTATCACTGCAAAGTTAATCTTTTAAAGGAATTTATAAATTACGAAGAAAACCTATATAATTATTTTTGGAAATTTTTTAATATGAATTTATATAATACGTAAAAAACCCTATATATTTTTATTTCAAAATCTTATAAATTTGAAAATGGAATATGATTTATTAATACAAAACTTATTTTTTATTGTATTCCGTTATGCTTATTTTTATGATAACAATAAACAGAGCTTTTCTGATCAAAATTTGTACGTTGTTGTCGTCGAAAACTTTTCACATTTTCATCTTCTCTAGAACCACTGAGCCAATTCCAACTCAAAAGCCCGCAATATTCTAACTTTTAAATTATCTTTGAAGTTTTTAATATATGGTCGACCTAAATTTATTTGAATAATGACCTTAGAAAGTCAGTAAGGGATCTAAACGGGTTCAAAGTTCATAAAAGAAATAAACAAAAAACAACTTACAATAAAATAATTCTTCTGAAGAATTGAAAGACTATTTTTTGTATAAAAGATTATCATAAAGCTATAATGTCAAATTCAGTCTTGTTTCTGAGACTGGATAGCCTGTCCTTGATTCCTAACCCTGTCGCTAACTGATTATAGTTATGGCCAATGTTACTCAGGTGAGCAATATGACCACCGAGCATCTTGTTTTTATTAGAACGGAATTGCGTGTAATTATTAATTAATCTATTTAACACATACATGTATTTCAGTTAATATTTTCGATTTACGTGCAAACTTTGACGAGGCAAGCCATGTGAAAGGGATTACCCTTCATGTGAAAACAAATGAGATGGTCTATTCCCTTAACCTGAAAATCAATAATACCCTGATTACATGCAGTGTAAAAATATCCGATGAAATAAACGATGCAGGTGCGTGCATAAATGATGCAGTATAGGGAGCTCAGCCTTACAGTGTGTCCATATCTTTGCAGTTTCAAAAGACTTTAACCCACATGCACTGGTATTAAGCAAATGACCGTTGCTGCAGTTACCGTCATCCAACATGGCGATGACCCAAAAAGGTTGATAGCTTGCTCAGGAAAAATATTATTACATGTTTCCTACCTTTAACGTATTGAAAATTTAGAATTATTGAAAAGTGAAGCTATAACATGTCATAAATGTTCTTAGATATGAAATTTTATCGACGTTCTAAAATGCGACTAGGTCAGTTTCTATCGAATTTGAAGACTGTAACTTCTGATTGTTTATCAAAAAGGATTTACGCTAATGTTTAAACGAATGTATACCATTATCATTGTAAATAAATATTTTCTTTTGGGGTTAAAGTTATGTATTTGATTAATACATATACATCATTAATTATTGTTGATATTCAATTGGAACACAGGAAGCATTTAAGATACATCAACTAAAATTAAGCAAACAATCATTTATATAGAATAGATTATCATTTCAAGGAACAGTCATAATTTTTACGTCTTATTAAAAAATGCATTAATTTTATAACAGTTTACTATTTCTTTTAGCAGATAACCACACTGTCTGTGTGACGTGACAACCCCCGCCCACCCCCAACAGTCTGAAACACCATGCATATGCATGCATTGCAATTTTTAAATATACGCATGTTGTACGTCAATTATTCAACTTTAAATTCAATTATTCTGAGAAAAATTACGGCACTGTAACAGTAGGAGAAGTTAAGAAAATTAACCAGAATTCGACAATCATTTCAAATATATCAAATAGTTAACGCTTTTAAACCTGAATCATGTATACATTAATAATAACATGTAAGTACATGTATGAAAATCACAGTATTACATGGTTAAATTGTTATTTTCATTGTATGTTTAATTTTATCAAATGTCAATTTTTTTGTGCAAGAATATAGGGACTTTTGACAATATTTTTTATAGCTATGCTTGTTTTCAAATTTGTTTTGAAATGTCGAAATATTGGTGAATTATACCGATTAGTTTTAAAACCTTAGGTATGATTTCTTACCATTGTTTAATCTAAACCCGACTCTATACTTGTATTTTGAAGTGGGTTTAGATATGTAGGCTATTTAAACAATTTAGAATCTTTACTTTTCAGTGGTTCTTGAGAAGAATTTTTAAAAACACACGCCCGATTTTCACTGTTTCGCGAATATCTCCCTTTTAAAAAGACTTTTGCTCTTTGTTTTAGCAATTTAAAATTCCTTTCCCATAAGGATGCTTTGTACTACGTTAAGTTAAATTTGGCACAGTGATTCTAGATGAGAAGTAAAAAATGTGAAAAGTTGACAGACAGAGGGACGGACGATGGACAACAGGTGATCAGAAAAATTCACTTAAACTTTCGGTCCAGGTGAGCTAAAATATTTTAATTTGAATGTTAAATTGAAACTTTAATAATGCCTCTTTGAGTTTTCTAACTGCACGACAGAATATAACATCATTTTTAAAAAATGAAATAGTGTTAATAATATATTTATTAAAACACTATCTTATGCGGATGGAATTTATTTCTTCGGCAGAGAAATTGTGTTTAGGATTTTGGTTATCTAGAGCTTGAATCAGACCTCAAAATAGCTATTACTGAATGAAGAAGAATGAGGGCACTACATTATGAATGTAAAGGTTCTTCCAAATAGTCTCTTTAAAAAATCTCTGCTATTTTAAATTTTTATACATTACGGCAATGACAATGGTATGCAATAAATAAACATTGACATCTATTTGCGCATTTAAAAGACGTCGTTCTGTCATTTCTAAAAAAAGAATAACACAGCCTACGTATAAGTCGAAACAGAAGAGTCGGGTTTTTTAAGTTAGTGAACATGACCAGGCAAAATTAGGGAAACTACATGTCCATACATTTTAGTTTACAAACCGCCAACTCCATTTTATGAAAATTAAAACAAAAATAAAAAGTCCATATCTAGCTATTCATTTGATTTTTTTTTTCCTCCGACCTGAAGTTTTCTTTCTGGTAAAAAGAACAACAAATTAAAATCGGTGATGCTATCACGTTATGCAAGTATTGATGAAAAGGACAGAGTTTTTTCCGATCAGGTATTTTGGCTTATAAATAAATACACCTGTTTACTGTCGCCTGACCGACCCACTGATTTTTTGTCATTAAGCTTGCATTAATAACGAATTATATCCTCTTTTACAGGAATAAATACATAAGAAATCAACTTTTAAAAAGTAAAAAAATTAGTTGATGTTTTAGCGGCTGTTTTGCACATGCTTCTCATCGAAATTTTTTTCAGTAACAAAATTTTCAAATTTAGTTTTTAATTTGTGAATATCATTGCAAACTTAATCAAATAAATGATTAAAAAAATAAAGTATCCATGATTTTTCAAACTTCTTTCTATATATTTTTGTGTAAGGGAGCACTGAAATCTCCCTAAAAATATCTGTAGCCACCATGTAAATATATTGTATGACATTGTGTATGTACAAAAAGAGGAAACCCTTCTCTTTTATACATTCATATACAGTCTATTTACATAAACTTCCAGTGCCCGTGGATTAAATAACTATGTTGTGATATAAGAACACCATCAACTACCAACAGTACTCATACATTAACAATCAGCTTCTGGATATATGCCCAAATGGTCTTATTTTAAAGATAAAAAGAGAAATGTTGAAAAATTGTATTGATATTTTTTTCTCGACGGAGAAGTTTTTTAATTTATTTTTATTTTTTCCCTCCTCTACTCAACTTTTTTGAAAAAAATACTTCGTAAACCTTAAATCAAAAAAAAAAAAAATGCTGGCCTAATGCTTTTTCATCCACAAAGCTGTGTGCCAGGTACTTAATGTAAACCCTGGCTTAAGAAAGTGCACAAATAGAGGATGGTAACTTGCACATAACGCAGTGTTTATATAGCGACAGCTCGCCATTAAACGGCATACACGAAATAGTTCTTTATATCGGTAAAAAAAACCTTTATAATGCTAAAGCGTGCGTTCGGAATGTAAATGTGTCATTACGAAGATAAAAAATACAACCATTGATGAATCTGATACTATTACGGTTTTTCTTTGGGTATTTCTTTTGTCAATCTGAACAAAAACGCGCACGCACAGCTCCACGACTCACCCACCCCAAATACACGCTCTCACATGCATATAAAGGCGTAGTAGCAAACTTTAAGTTTTTCACATTTTTTTTAAGTTGTCACATTTCTTTAATTCAGATACAACGATATAGACGAAATACTAGTATGCGCTTGACATTGAAGTTTGATAATAAAGAGTAAAACAGAGTGTTATAGATATTACAAAACCTGAAACGTACTACTTTCCCATTTTCCGTGCGTTCACCGTGCGCTTACAGTGCGCTCACTGTGCGTTCAAAGTGCGCTCATAGTGCGTTCACCGTGCGTTCACTCGCGCTCTCCGTTCACAAAGCGCTCGGCGTGTGCTCACCGTGCGTTCACAAAGCGTTCACCTTGCGCTCACCATTTGTTCAGCGTTCACTTATCGTTCAGTCAGATAATATTGTATTTAGGCAGATACCAACACATACAAGTAGTTGATTTTTTTTCCTGATTACCGACGAAACACAATGTAAGAATGACTCCCGAGGCACTTCAAATAAATCGTTCATCTTGCGTTCACATAGCGTTCAAATATCGTTCACCGTGCGTTCACCGTTCACTTTGCGCTCGCGTTTGCGCTCTGCATTCTTTCCCCGTTCACCGTTCATAAGCACTCACCAAATTCCGTTCAGCGTGCGCTCACCGTTAGCTCAGAGTGCGCTTATCGTTCGCTCAGCGTGCGCCTACCGTTCACTCACCGTTCAAGTGGGAAAGTAGAAGGTTTTAGAGACTGTACAACCTTTCTGGAGAAGACACTGATCTAAGAAGGTGGACATAATATTACAAGCTGTGGCCTTTAAAGTGAAGCACGAATGTCATTATCCAGTTTTGTTATCAGAAGAAACTATGCAATGTGAAATCTACACAGAATAGATATGAATCTACCAGGGAATGTGAGTAGCCATCAAATTTACAAAAATGGATTTTTTGCTGCTTCACAAATTTCTTTGGTATGAATACATGTACCATCCCTTTCAGTCGTTATGATAAGTTTGATCTAAGCTCAGAATTTTTGTCTATACATATTTCCGAATAGGCATATTATTTCATGACAGCTATATTTATTTATTCATTTATTTTATGTCTATTTGCTTTTCTTAAAAAGCACATTTTTCGATTAACAGGACTAACGCAAAAAGACAACGTTCACAGGAGCTAAATGCTCAAATGATTTATATCATCTTTTGTCCTGTGACCGTCTGTATGTATGTACGTCTGTAAACTTTTTATATATCTGACATCTATCAAAAACCATTTGATAAATTTTAACTAAACTTAGCCCAAATCATCCTTGGGTGATGTGAATTTAACTTTAATTGTTAAAGGGTATATAATTAGGAATTATTCCAAAGTTGTTAAACTATTTTTAAAAAAAATTCTCAATAGCTTTTTTGCCAAATATTTTGATTTGTGATTTTAATGATATTGTTTTTATTTTAAATTGTTAAAACAGGGATCACAAACAGATCTTAATGTTTAATATTAGAATATGTGAAGAAAACCTCGAATGTATTTTTAGACATGATCTACTCGACAATAAGACAAACAAGTTGTATTTGACTTCATAAAGCTGATTTAAGAAGATTTAAGACAGTCACTATTGGTGTTCGGGTGAGCTTAGTTTCTGTTTCTTTTTGTAAACTGCAGTAAAAATTACAATATTTTAAAGATTATCTCACAAATAACAAAAAATTATACTCAAAAAAGTAAATTTATAAGGGGGTCATTATTCTCCAGGGGTCACTTTTCTTCATGTAGAGTGTGCTCATTTTTATGAAAATGACACTTATTCTTCAGGCAAAAGGGTCAATTTTCTATGTAGAATAATGACGGGGGGGGGGGGGGTCATTATTCTTCGTCAAAAAATGACCCCGGTCAATATTCTACGGGGGCATTATTCTGCTTTACACTGGTCTAAAAAGTTCAAAATTGTGACCGTGACGAGCCTTGTTAGTGCCTGTGTTTGTTATCTATTTGCAAATGTTAACTTTGTTCAATAATTCGGCAGTTGGCGAGCGACGGTCAAAGGTCTCACATCACCGACACCAAGTGAAATATTGTATTAGTTAGCGGAGTTTTCATAAATCTTGTAAAACGGATACCGTCTCGTGATTTTTGCCGTAGATAACAATAATAAATAAATCTAATTATTTAAAAATTCTAAATAAACATAATCGTTTTGGTCTTCCCGCTAAGCTGTCGATTTCTCATTTTCCCCGTTGGTTCCAATTCTTACATAACATATTGCCGTGTGCCAATTTTCTAAAATCATGAATGAAAGTTCATGCTTTGAATCAGTAAAGATTTCTGACAATTACTAATTCAAACTTTCAAGGCCCCGTCTTGCAGTACTTTCAGTACCTCAATTTAAAGAGGAAAGAACACACCACTGTCTTGTTTAGTTCAGTGTGCAACTTGTCAAGGTCCACTGCGGATATTGAATGTTACCGTGTTTAGCAAAGTGTGATGTTTTAAAGGTATTTCGGATTATTGATGATATACTTATTAGCTATTAACATTCTCAGCAGACGCAATGTTGAATCTGCTTATTTTGGCAAGTCTGTGTAAACTTTACACATGTCAATTGATGTACAAGCCTTTAGTAACAAACAACGACATTTTAGACAAGGGAATAGAATCAGAACTACATTTGATGTTAAACAAATGTGAAGAAAGTTTTAAGAGTGAAAAAAGAGAGTGCAGAGAATTGTCGTTGAGGAATGCCGAACAACTGACCAACCAGATGGAAATAACAACAATGGCCCTCATGGCCCTACAACAACAATACAACGTTACAGGTAAACATTGTATAGCTACAGTCTTTTTAATACAGTACATTCTTATATATTTACACTCAGTGTATATTTCCCCTTATGTTTGCATTGGAAATCTGCGACGTTCAATTTCCTATGAATACACTTTGCTAATTCATTCGCCATGAGCACAAATATAAACGTCACCACGTGTTTTGAGTATATTTATTTTTGTAAGAATAAATGAAACGTTCAACCTTACATATCCAATTCATATGTATTTTTGAAAAAAAAATCATTGAATAATATCTACTCCTTAATTTAAAAAAAAATTCTCTACAAAGTTTCTGGCACTATATTATAAGCATTGGAAGCGTAACTAATAACATGTTAATATGGCTGTTCCATGTATGTTTCATATCCCTGACTGAGAGCGTATATAATGGCATCAGTATGAATATAAGCATTGGATGCTTATTTTTGGATGTCCTCGGTCCTATGACACACCAATGCGGTAAAGACAAATTATCATACCGCGCTAACGCACGGTATTCAATTTGACTGCACCGCATTGGTGTGTCATAATACCGACGACATCCACAAATAAGCATTCAATGCTTTAATATTAATTTAAATAGATTATGGCGCATGAATGTGAACTTCAGTCTCTAACGATATTAATGTGACTGTTAAGTCAGTGCATTAATATGTTAAATGTGCGATCTTATCTTCAGCGTTCCATTTTCATACCAGTACTTTCTAAAGAAAGTTCGGGTATATTGTTGTTACACTGTTCCGTCTGTGGGGCCGTCCGTCCGTCTGTCACGTTTTACTTTCTAAAACTGCTCTTACATTCTATAAACCAGCAAACTGAACTTTTGGAGTTTGATTTGGGGTATCATGTTGTTTTGTAAAAAGGTTTCAAAAATTCTCTGGTAGTCCTGGGGGTCAAATAATTGGTAAAAAATGACGTTTTTTTCACAAAAACCTTCTTCATCGAACTCCTCCTAAATTTTAACAATAAACAAATCATCTTTTGGTATATGTTTTGGGGTATACTATAGATGCGCAATAAGGTTTCGGAAATTTCAATTTTGTCCTGGGGGTCTTTTTGTGGCTGAAAAATGACGTGTTTTTTTTTTTTTTTTACAAAAAATCTGGTTTTAAAAAGGTCAACATTTTTTGCAGTAGCCAAATGATCTTCTAGAATATGATTGGGGGTGTCATTTTAAAGTGTGATCGGGTTTCAGAATGTTTTTTTTAACACAGGGATCGGTGGGCAACAAAAAATGACATTTTTTTGCAAAATAAGTATGGTTCCCATAACTCCTCTTACAACTTTTGGAGTAGCTATGTCATCTCTTGGGATATGATTGGGACTGTCCTATAGATGTGCAATAAGGTTTTAAACATTTAAATTTCAACCAGAGAGTCAAAAGGTAGCAGAGAATTGACGTGTATCACTCCTAAACAAAACCTAGATCCTTAAACTCCTCTTATGATTTAATGAATAGACACATCACATCTTGGGATATGATAGGGGCTGTCCTATAGATGTGCAGTAAGGTTTTAAAAATTTAAATTTGAACAAAGGGAGTCAAATAATAGCAGAAAATTGACGTTTATCACTCCTAAACATAACTTATATCCCAGCACTCCTCTTATGATTTAAAGATTAAACACATCATATCTTTGGATATGATAGGGGCTGTCCTATAGATGTGCAGTAAGGTTTTAAAAATTTAAATTTGAACAAAGGGAGTCAAATAATAGCAGAAAATTGACGTTTATCACTCCTAAACATAACCTATATCCCAGCACTACTCTTATGATACAATGATTAGACACATCATATCTTGGGATATGATAGGGGCTGTCCTTTAGATGTGCAGTAAGGTTTTGAAAATTTAAATTTCATCCAGAGAGTCAAATAGTAGTAGAAAATTAGGAAATTAAACGAGACTTACCTTGAAGTTGGAAAAGGCGAAGTTTGATTCCAATTATTGGAGTTAATAAAAGGCACTATAGAGATAAGGTGAACAGCACTGCGCAGCCGCAAAATCATTGTTTCAAATTAAAAAAAAAATAGGGTAGATACTTTCCAAACATAATTCTGTTCATTTTTGCTCTAACTTACACCACCTGCAGGGTGGGAGGGAGGCACCTTATCTATTATAATACAGTGCCTTTTATTTACTCCAATAATTGGAATCAAACTTCGCTTTTACCAAGGTAAGTCTCGTTTAATTTCCTAAATGTTTTTTGTAAATGTTACTTCCGAGATAATGTGAATCTTTAAAGCACAACACAAAAAATAATATATAAAACAAACTCTTTAATTCAATTTCAAAACAGCATTTGAATACTTGTCATTATTGACAACAGGTTTATCATAAAACTTTCGGAAGGTTTCAACATTGGACCATCCTACTTTTGTCAAAAAATCATCAACAGCAACAAAGTTCCCTTTTGTTTTAGTCATAGATGCAGCTCGAACACTGAGCCTTAAAACTAGTGGTATCAACTGCAGCTGCACACATAACTGTTCTTATCTAACGTGCAATAGTGTCTCTTGATACCTCCTTATGAGGCTGTACATAACCAATTAACAATGAATCACATTTCTTTCTTATTCTTGCAGTCCGAGATATATACTCACATAAAACAAGGTAAACACAAAGCCTCCTATCTGGAGGATAAGATTTTAAGACCATGTCAGGCATGCTTCTGTTAGGTCTACATGTTTTCAAAAGGTCACTCAAAGTGAAGACAAAATTATTCTTCCTTTTTGTCATATTACTAAGTTTCATACATGAAATAGTTTGTAGTTTACTTGCACAAATTAAGCTAATCAACATAACTTACTTCAATGTCAAATTTTTTAAACTCAAAAATATAACAGGTGACAATATTCTCAGGTACTTTAAAACAATAGATGAATCCCATGTATGAACATATCTTGATTTTGATGGTCTCAGGTTAAAAACACCTTTCATAAATTTCATGACCAATGGATGACATCCAACAGAAAATCCTCAAAAATTAAACCAACAGAAGATAAAGCCCCTCGGGGTGTATTAATAGCGCTATAACCTAAACCTTGGTGAAAAAGATATGCTAAAAATTCAACAACAGTTTCTACAGTTGTACAAAACGGATCAACCGATTTTTCACCACAGTACTGAAACCATCTCTTATAAAATGTTTTATATTGTTTCTTGGTTCCGGACTTCCATGATGCCAACAGGATCGAGGCTGCTTGGTGAGAAATTCCTCATTTTTGAAACTGCAACCGGACAATCGACATGCCATCAACACTAACGAGTCCTTCAGAGGATGCTACACATCCGTGCCCGGAAGAATCAACAGATTGTTCGTCACTGGTAAAATCACTGGATGATCCACCAATATCTATAGTACTCGGTTGAACCATGGCTGTGTTGGCAAAACTGGAGCCACAAGAACCCACTCTGCCTGGTCCTGACAAATCTTTCTCACCACACGTCCAATGAGAAGGAAAGGGGGATTGATATAGCCATACATATTTGTCCAAGAAAAACTAAATGCATTGACATAACGAGCATCTGGGTCAGGATGCCAAGAACAATATATATCAATTTGCTTATTCAATCGTGTAGCAAATAAATCAATCTCAGGTTGTTCCCATTTTGACAAAATTCTGTTGAACACAGATTTACTTAACATCCACTCTATCTGATCATCAAATATGCGTGACAAAATGTCCGCTGTCAAGTTATCTTTACCAGGAATACTAGTACGCCATGCATGGATTTAACCACAGGTCCCTATTCATACACCATAGCCAGATTTCTTTTGCAAGTTTGTCACATTTTATAGAGGTAATACCCCCATGTTATTGATGTATGATATAGCTGTAGTGTAATCCATAAATAGTCTAATATTCCTTTTCGTCACAGCAGAGAAAACGATTAAAGTCCAAAAAAGCAAGCTAGCAGTTCTAAATAATTGATATGATTTCTAGCTTCCTCAATGGTCCATCTACCCCCTGATTTCAATTCATTTATTACTGCACCCCATCCAAGATGAGAAGCATCAGATGTAATAATGATTTCATATGGTTCATGTACAATTCGTCTTACTGCTGTAGAAATGTTAGAAATACACCAATCTAATTCTATTTTAATTTCTTTTGTTATAATCATTGAAGCATCATAGTCATACCGTGAGTGTAAAAGTGCATCAGTCTTTGCCCTTTCCATGTCACGATAAAACAACTGACCAAATGCTAGCCACTAACAATCCAATTACTTTGGCAACTTCCCTAACCTCTTCGTTGGTAGTTTTTCTGCATCAGATGAGTATGCTGACGAACTTGTGTAGGATCCACGACCTCTTCAGGACCTCGTACAAATCGTCCTCTTGCTCGACCTCGAATGGACAGGCCACGAAAACTTCCTCTATATCCAAGTCCAATCTTGTTACTAATTTTAGAACAATCAGTAATATCTTTGACCGTCTTTGGTACATCATCACCAAACAAAAAGTCAGTGTACTTTAAGTTATGACTACAAAGGTGAGTATATTCACCTTTCATATCAGGTTTTATGGACTCTCTACGCAACATACACAACCGTCTATTAGCATATCCAAGAAAGGCCCATGATTCCATGGCATTTCCCAGCAGATCCAATATCTCGGGAGCATCACACTTGTCGAGTAAATATGTAAGTTTCGTAAGTGCACATGCACCTTTAACTAAAGAAGTTTGAATGTTCTGCATCTTTTTGTCAGAAGATTTAGTCATTGGGCAAAAAAAAAAAAATCCCACACCATTTGGTTTGTCTTAACAGTCACTAACTCAGGACAGTTTTAGGGCGATTTTTCGCTTTTAATAATTCACTATATCGTTCTTCTTCGATTCCCTCGCGGAACCAATCTGTCACTAATTTAGCAAGTTCGTCAACGATAGGTTTATCACACGTTTCTTTGACTTTGAGTTTTTTGCCAGCATTGACATACCTGTTGTCAGTACAAACATCTTCAGATGCACGCTTCCTCCAAGGCGTCTCATAATGTTCAGCGGAAGTTCCCGGGTCATCATGTAAATCATCGTGATCATCATAGTCATCTTGATACTGATAGTCACAACACATATTCTCGATTTCGGCCATTCTATCATATTGTTTCTTTTGATTCTCTTGAATCGTTCTCAATATACTGAGAATCTCAGCGTTTGGCGCACTATCATGTCCACCGCCATTGCTGCTATGATCACTATGCACACGAGAACTCGTGGATGCGGAATTCGAAGCAGAACGTGTACTGCTCGTCTGCTCCGAAGAAGCACCTTTACATGGAACTTTCTTTTTCCCTTTCGCAGCTTTCTCATCTACGTGAGACTCTACGGCCATATTAGCGTCCGCCATGACGCACGTGGTTTCGATACAGCACCACGAGTATTTGACCACGTCAAAAACACAATATTGATTCACAAAACTAATTTCTGACCGCGTCAGAATTATTCGTTTATACACTATCAAAAGTATATATATATATATATATATATATATATATATATATATATATATATATATATATATATATATATATATATATATATATATATATATCGACCTCGTCAATATTAAATCACAATAAGTATTACAAACATAGAGCGATCAAGACCACGTCTTGTCACTTCAGCTGCTCGCAGTTCAATGATTTTGCGGCTGCCCAGTGCTATTCACATTATCTCGGAAGTGACATTTACGAAAAATAATTGACGTTTATTACTCCTTAACAAAACCTAGATCCCAAAACTCCTCTTGTGATTTAATGAATAGACACATATCTTGGTATTTGATAGGGACTGTCCAATAGATATGCAATAAGGTTTTGAAAAATTAAATTTAATCCTGGTAGTCAAATAGTTGCAGAAAATTAATGTTACATGTAATAACTCCTAAAAAAAACCGAGATCACAGAACCCCTTTTATGATTTAATGAATAGACACATCATATCTTGGGATATGATAGGGGCTGTCCAATCGATGTGCAATAAGATTTTGAAAAATTTAATTTAATCCTTGTAGACAAATAGTAGCATGAAATTAACATTTATCCCATGTGCGCATCTAGAGCGGGTCTGGGGTCCAGATCCCCTATTCAAAATTCAAATTTCTTTAAATTACATTTAATTTATAAAATTGCCAAAAATATGTCTCGACCCCCCCCCCCCCAACTCAAATAACTGTTCCCCCCCCCCTTCCCCTGGAAAAATTTTCTGGATCGATACATGTACGAATCCCTC
Organism: Magallana ariakensis; assembly: GCA_020458035.1. Taxonomy (NCBI): domain Eukaryota; kingdom Metazoa; phylum Mollusca; class Bivalvia; order Ostreida; family Ostreidae; genus Magallana; species Magallana ariakensis. The sequence goes on from CM035813.1 coordinate 31,901,098, forward strand.
CTTAGACTGTAAATAATACGATGGTTTTCTTCTTTAATATAAAAAAAACCTTAGCTTGCATTTATTTTTGCGTAAAATAAAAAAAATATGATCAGAAGTCTTACTTTATGCCTAATATTCAAATTAAAATCAATAACAATAAATGATTAAAATTAAATGTTTATCCTCAACACACTCCATTAGATTCAGAGTCTATTTACATTATTACATGTGTACAGTAGCCAATTTTAATCATTTCTTGATTGGTATTTTTCTCTAGATGCACATAAAGATTTTGGAAATTGCTTTTTAATTTTTATCGATAAGATAAACAAAATGTTATATGTATTGGTGGCAATTGTAAATTCTCCTAAACAATACAGGATCATCATTAAGCTAGGAATTACCCATATGGATAAAACACTACATATTAATAAGATAAACTACTTTATTATGTCCAGTTCTGGAAAGTCAGCGTGTCTCCAAGGCGGCATAACCTATATACAATTTGATGCACACAAAGAGCAAGAATAAATATGGTTTAGGGATGGGGAATCTCGAAAGTTAAAAATTATCAAAGTATATCATCATTTCCTATTTCAGAGGGGGGGGAGGGTTGGTGGGTGGTGATGGTTTAAAGACAACAATCCCATAGGGTCATAACCTACATTTTATTTGATGTATCGTAATACATTAAGAAAAAAAGACCCATTCCTCCCTATTATAACTCATATAGACATGATAAGTCTCTACACTTATTGACATGTGTCACAGGGTCAATATGGGGTCAACTTAATAGTGTAAGTCTGCCAAATGAAAAAGATATCTTTTGCAATTAAAATGATGGAAACTGTACAAATGTGATAGGATAAGTAACAATGATGAGCTAATTTATCGATAAATATTAAAAGACGATGATACAGTATGCTGGCAAAGGGAGATCACTTATTTAGAAAGTGAAAGTAATACTTATGTATACCAGTGTCTCATAATATTGTGCTACTACATGTATTATGTTTACCTATATTGGTCAACATCATAATGATTATCCAATTAGAGCACAATATGAATCTCTTTAGCTTATCATCACAAAAGACACGTTTAATTAATCCTATTGTGCATATGGAAAACACATACCAGTATGTACACCACGTGAAACCCATCTAACCGAAGAGCTTGGTAAAACTAGTACCCACAAACGCGACCCGTAGATCTGTGTTGTGTACATAACTTCGGACAAAGATCATTTACTTGTAACATGCATGTATTTTCATGACTTTGTTCTTTAAAACTCCTTGCACTATTTTATTAGGTAAATAACTATGTAAAGCACACATTTCAGCTTTAAGGTGGTACAGGACCCCTGCATATTGTGATGTACTCCCTATTGAAATAAACAATAAAGTATAAATATAATATTTTCCCCAAAAATCATATTTTCTAACAGTGAAGTGCAATGGGTTAGAGCGTCAACTGCGTGTCTGTAGGGAGTTCAATGCTGCTGGGGCTTTTCTATTTTTGACCTAAGATTCCAAAAATTTTTAAAACTTATTTTTTGTTTGTTACCAAATACATGTATTGTAAAAATTTAAAATTATAAAACGTCACTATGAAAGCATTTTGATTATAACGCACTGAATTACATGTACAGGCTTTGGTTGTTATCAAAATATTATGATGTTTATTTATCCATGAGGAGTGTGTTTGTGGTGGGGGGCAAGTAATACATGTAATTGTGTTTGCAGGGGGTGGGGGGATTGGGGTCTGAGGTGTAATTCGTGGTAATATTACTACATGCATTAATATAAATGATTTTTTCAGGGGGTGGGGTGGGGCTAAACCCCTCACTCCCAACCCTTCTCTGAATCCGTGCACACGATGTAGAAGCAAATCTAAATTAAGCCAGTAACAGCTGAGGGGAGGGGGCATAATTTAATTTTGTTGTAATAATTATATTGACCATACTTTCTAGACATAAAATGAAAAGATTATTGATTAACTTAAATTTCACATGTAAACAGTTCAACCACAAATTGTACATATTGAGTCGATCATGTGTATTATGTGCATGTGGCCTTCATTTTTACTAAAACTGGTACAAAACAATGTTATTTAGGGGCAAACACTTGGTGCGGGTATTACTGTCTAATGACAGCATCTAGTTTAACTTGTTTTTGGAGACACAAACAATATTAAAAAAATAAATCAGGCATTTTAGAATGGTTTTAATTTCCCATATACCTGCATTTTCCCAGGAAGAAAATTGTTAACGTCACAACAATGTCAGCTCTAAGTGATATTCCAACCATGCGGATTAAAAGTTTACTTATGACATAATTCTATTGTTTCATCGCCCAATTATTCTTAAGATACGAACAGTTTTTGTCATATTTGAAAAATTTGAAACGTTTCATTTGTACATGTATGACTGACTCAAATTCCAGTTTCCACACCATTTACTCATTGATAACATATATTAAACCAAGCAAAAAATTAATCAACTTTCCCAAAATATGGTAAGTATTGTGTTAATGGGGTATCAACTCATACACCCTCCACAAATTAATTGGTACAAGATGTGTTCTTTAAGCTACCGTTGCTGTTGAAAATTTTATTGTGAATAGTAAGCCTCAATAAAAGGCACTGCTTTCTACATTCATGTAACTATATATAACAGTTGCTACATTGTTGTATTTAATATCACATATTTTATAGTTTATGAAATAACAAAAATGGATAATAAAAAATGGTTACATTTGGGTCAATATCACCATACCTATTACGTTATTACCTAAAGGCAAAACTCTTGACCCTCATTTGGTAGGTTTGTACCAATACGTTGTAGCAATGTAGAGGTACTCGTTTGTTTGAACATGCAACTTTTTATTAAGCGATACATAATCTACCATTGTCTGTAACGATTTCGATGTCATTTGCAGACTATGTGTTTTTAAGCAGAAATGACAAAATTGTATATGTTTTTATTCTACGGCTATCAATAGAGGCGATTATTATTATTATTATTATTTTTATTATTATTATTATTATTATTATTATTATTATTATTATTATATCTTTGTTAAGTACCTAGTAACAGATTTTAAAAATGAATAAAATTGACTAATTTGGTTTGTTTGTTTTCTTCAATTGTCAATTTTTGCATAAATGTTTCATATACTTTCAGATTCAAATGTGGTTGAAATATGCAAACTACATCCAACACTGATCCTTCCCAATCCATTCAAATGCCAACAATACTATAACTGTTCAATGTTGGAAGACTCCGATCTCACCGGAATATATTGCTCACCTAGTTGGCATTTAACAGAATGCATCTACCCTGATCTATTTTCAGCAGAAACGCTGAAATGTGAGAATTTCACGGCAGTAACATGTGGATCTCGACACGAGCATAAATGGTTGTGTAAGTTTATGATATTTGATAATTCATATAGATATTGTGGTGTAAACATTAAGTTGGTGTATGGCAATTTGTATTTATTTATTATTAATGCAAGTGTTACATTTAAACTTCTGTTTATGTTTTTCTCGACCGATTAAAAAAAAAACGAGTCATTTTGGCATTGAATATGTATGAAACCATGGACTATTATTCTATGCAACTTAACCAAATATTTACTTTAGTTCTCTAGTTAACCAAAGAGGTTTGTTTTTCTATATTAATATATGCGCGAGAAATTGAAAAAAAAATTACTATAGCGTTTGTTTGTCATACAAAAATTTAAAATTATTTCATTTGAATTCCCGATCTCTTAATATATAACTTTATGATAGCTCAACTATTTAATTTTTAGCCCATCCAATAAGTATTCTTTAAAAGTTAAGAGCATGCTTTCGAGAAAACCATGCAAAATGTGGTAGGAGCAAGGTTTTCTGTTCAACTTCATATTTTGTATGAAACAGTGTCCATCCATATGAAATTAATTTGCTATGAAAAACTTAACCCTTGCAACTTTATGCATAAAATATACAAGTTTTTAGACTTTAAATATTTTAATTAGTGAACTTCAAAATACATATTCACATAAATTAGTTTAATATTGAAACAAACAAGATTTCTCTTTTCTCTCTCTCTCTCTCTCTCTCTCTCTCTCTCTCTCTCTCTCTCTCTCCTGATTCGATAATAATTACAGTTGACAGTTAATTTTCATCTGTCAATCTTATAACATATGATTTTATAGATAAACGAAAGACGCAACTCGTTGAAATGCTGGTATTGGTTTAGCAGGAATATTAGCTCATGCATATTGATACATATATTGATATGATTAAAATAATTGAACTATATTCAATAGTAAAAGTATTAAATCTAAAACAACGCAAGGAAAATATGCTAAGAAAAAATTAGGACATATAGAAATTCTAAAACAAGTAATAGAACAGTGTACATTTTACTCATGTAACAGAAATACATAGATAGTTAAATGTTTTTTTTTTCTTTCAATTTCTTTTTTTTTCTTGTCTTAACAATTTACGCTATAGTTTGTAGGCAGATATGCTACGCCCCTGCTTTAAACGAATTACAAAATAATACATTTTGTCTTAATTATAACGTTACAAAGGACTCAGAATTGAAAAGATAAACTGATATAGAGCCTACCCTGGACGTTTTTGTTCCACGATTTTTTTTAATTTGTGATCGACTCGGCCGATCACAGTTGTGTCCACGTGAGGCATCCGGCAAATTTTACTATTTGCGCACGCATTGCGCCTTGTACTACTTTATTTACTATGCAATGACAACCTCATACAAATATCGAATTACACGTAAATTACTAAAAACGTTACTCTTATCCGTTTGCAGTGAAAATAAAACATTAATACAGTTACATACATGATGATTCAAATCACGTTTTTCTTCACATATGAATAAGAATATTTATCGGAAGACAGTATAATTTGCCTACTAAAAGTAAAGATTATTCATGCCTTACTATTTCGGAAATCAACAAAATGGTGCTACATGTATATATAGTTATTCCATGTAGCGTAATGCCTTTGTATTACAAAAACGGAGCTGACCAATGATAATACATGCCAATCATTCCTTTAAAAGAAATACTTGTTACGAGATGAACCTTTTATCGCAATTTAGATGGACCCTAAACTCTAACATTACAGTTTCATTTTATGGGGTGAACCTTTTATAAAACAACACATTTCCTGACGATTGTGGTATTTCTGAGCTGTTTAGACCAAATATAGATCTCTTTCAAACTCAAATATATATAAACTCAAATATGTTATATACTATGCCTCGTTAATAACACTCACATAATGGGACAGTTTCTGTGCAATTAAAAGCATTCAATGACATAATATACATTATAAACACTCACAACACTTCTCAATTTTCTGCCTGAACTTGAACCTCTAGCTATGTCAACATTATGACAAGTTTACCTTCTCTACAGAAAAGCACAACAGGGGAGACAATTCTAATAATAAAAATGAAATGCAAATGTAATCAATATGATTTTTATGGGAAACAATGAAAACAACTACTTGTTTCACTTTAATTTACATATTTTGACTTCAGTGGATTAAAATTGCTTGTAAAATAGAATTTTAAAAAATCAACAAATTTTATTCCATTTGAAATTGGAATGTTCTTGTTAATTTATTTCTTTTTAGTCCTTGAGAGTCCAAAGAAGGATTTATATATTATAGTCTGTCCCAAGTTATTGCTTCCATCACGTTTTCATTTTTTAATAAAAATACACATACCTGTGAAAAAAATACAGTTTAAATCGATAAAAGGGAAAAAATACAAGATACCTTCATTGACACATTAGCATTTTTCACTCATAAAAGCTCACAGGAACGAAAACAAATTTCTTACGGAGATTTATAATGGGAAATGTTTACACCTTTTCACCATTCGGAACTCACTCGGAATACCTCGCACAATTTTCAACATTATCATCCGGGCTATTACATGGCTGATGCAATGCAAAATCCCAGTAGACTTTCTATTTTGGGTTGTGTATTGAAGCCTGAAGCGGTAGAGGGGGCGTTTCAAAACAGATAATATGGACATTTTTGATATTAGTTGATGGACGTAGTTTGAGCACAAAGGTATTTATGATTATCAAAATATCAAGCGAAAAGTGGTGGAAGCAAAAACCCGAGACAGAGAATAGTAACTAGACATAAGAGATGTTTTATTAACAAAAATGAAAAGGTATCAATTATTTTATTTTAGAAAATGAAGCGCCACGTTCTGAGGAATTCTCTCTCAAAAATTGACAAAAATGAATAATTTTTTTTTTCAATGACATCCTGCCAACATTTGCGCCCTTGGGTCATTATTGTTAATATAGAAATCTGAAACAAAATATGCAATAATTAAATGTTGGAAATTCCTCTTTAAGAATATAGTCTTCTTTTCTTCAAAATTGTTTATACATTTTGTAATTAATGACTGAATATGACATTTTTTCCCTTAAAACTTCTGTATTTTAGAGGCATACTAGTATTAACTAGAATGCAGTACTGGTCGTTACTATAAATAGAACCAACCAGTGCAAAAAAAACAAAACTTTATATATCTTACTCTAAAGCTATGATAAAATTGTGTTCATCCTCTAGACTTGCTATCACAGCTTTCTCCATATTTGCATTGTTTTCTCGTAGACATGCTCTGAAAGTACAAACATGACAAAATAAACTTGTTTACAAAACCTTGCATGCAATATTTAAAAGAAGAAATCTTTTTGAGGTGACAATGAATAGGAGGAATATGGCATTTTTAATCGTGTTTAAACAATTATAAAAAAGTTTTATAATAAGAAACTCATTTCCATTTCTTACAAAGAAGTCATAAATTGTAGTCAAAAGTCAAATGATCTACCAATATATCATTTGAAGAGTTTCTGATTGAAATACATAACGTGTTAATTTCAAATCTAAGGTTTAAACGACATCACAGTACATGTGGCCTTGCAATATATTGGACTGTCTGTTGTATATGATGAAAAGAATAACCAAATTGGTAACTAAATGTCTTAGTTTTAGTGTAAGTTAAGCATACATTTATGTTCGAATTTCCTCTATATAATAGGTGACTACACGGGATCACGTGTTTTTTTCTGGTTCTCATCACGGACAAACTTGTGCGGATTACAATCCCAAATGCATTGGTGGCCCTCTTAATGTTCAGTGTAGGTTAACTAAACATTTATATTTGAATTTCCTCCATATAATAGGTGACTACACGAGATCACGTTCTACTTGTGGCAGTGGTCGTGGTCGTCCCGGGCCATCTTGTGGTGATTACAATCCCAGATGCATTGGCGACCCGGACGGAATACAAGAAAACAATTTAAAAGGAGACCCTTTCTACAAGATCTGTTTCAAAGAGCGAGTAATCGAGTTGGGAGAGTGTCCATATAATGATTCATGGAAAACACGATCGTTTCTGTACAATGGCCAATGTATCCCTGCATATGAGATTCCAGAAAATGAACACCAATATGGCAGACTTCCATCTTGTATTGGAAAAAGTGACGGAAGCTATCAGTTTTTAGATGCAAATCACAAATGTGATGCCTATTTTACGTGCAACAACGGAACAGCTCAAGGTATCAAGTGTCCCGGTGTCCAGCTCTTTGATGTAAACATAGGAACTTGTCGTGAAGGCGCTAACTGTGTATGATTAGTTTGGTCACAATTTTAATAGCAGTATTTTTTAAATCTAATTAGTTATTTTATTATTATTATTACATTATTATTATTTGCTTTTGTCCATTTTTGTGTAACGTATTTTACTGGTCATTGTGTAACTTAATCATTTCTACAATTTGTCAACAAATATACGCACATTTATTCATTCATGTTAAGAAGTATGATACATGTATTATATTTGAGAAGTTGCATTTAGTGTCAGTTGAAAAATGAAATGAACTTTTAAAAACCTACTGACATTTTTGTGCTTTTACCTTCTGAATTATTAGTTTCTTATACAAAAATATTACGTTTCTATGTTAAGCCTTTACGTGATAAAAGTAAATTGTGTATAGGAAAATTAAGTATGAAATGAGCGCAATATATACAATGGAGTGTTAATACAATCATGTACATCGTTGTTGTAGTGTTAAGGGAATATCCGTTTGATTGCACAATGTATACTTAGCTTACTCTCGTGTATGTAGCTTAAATAAAAGACAAGTTAAAAGCTGTCAATATGACAGCAAACCGGGTTTTCTTTTATGTGAACTGTATCCATAATCCATTTGTCAACCGTATCCATAATCCATTCGTCAACCCTAAATTGATTAACAATACCTATCCATAGAAATGGTGTACCCTATATGCAATACTAGGCGAGAAAAGTTCAACAGCTGGAATTTTTTCATATATTATCAAAATTAAAATCCAAAATCATTTGTCACAGCGGATCCAATAAACCAAAGTTAGAAAATTTAACCCTCTGGAAATAGTCAACTACCAATTTGGCAATTTTGCACAAAACAGATATTTGATTATTTGTCTCACACTTCAGGTATTTATCACCTGGTATCATTCCACGAATTGGTGTCTGTATTCATGTAAAATAGAGAGTACAGATGCTTGCAAATTTTCCCAAAAATCTTTAAACAAGTAAAAAGCTGTCAATGTCACAGCAAACCGGGTTTCTTTTATGTGAACATTATTCATAATCCATTTGTCAACCCTGAATTAATAAAACTACCTATCCAGATAAATGGAGTACCATATATGCAATATTCTGCAAAAACATAATTAAGTTAAACAGAGAGCATTTTTTCATAAATTATCAAAAATCAAAATCAAAATAATATGAACATCTCTGATATATGTCCAATTGATCTGCAAAACATCAACTTCCTATCTTAAAAACTGTAGGAGGAGTTATCCGTACAATAGGGGTACCCTTTTGGCAGCCACCAGCCCACCATTTTCAACATTGCAATAACCGGAATTTTCCTTTGGAAAACCCGGTTAAAAACAACATATATACGGAATAGTCACACGTATATTAAGGTAAAGTCGGGTATTTACATGTGTCAGTATATTCATCTGCACCACTGAAGAAAACTTAACTAAAGGAAAGGACTGGAACATTACGAACTTAATAATATTATTCTTAAATGGCTATTATACTTTCATACATATTTCCTTTTTTAATTTGATTTTATAAAGTATAATTATTATAATGACAGACATTATTATGAGAATTGTCATCTTGCTGAATAAAGAAACCAGATGATTTCAATAGCAATATATTAATATATATTCTCTTGTAGTTCAAATTTCACAGATGAAACGCATGATGGAAAATGAACGCGGAAAAGGCATGGCTCAAGCTAGCAACACTAAATAAAATAAAATAAGCTGAATCACTACACTTTTTGGAAAACCATTACGAATTTATACAAGGGAGTTTCTTTTCATTATAGTTCCCCACAATAAATTAAAGTCCAGGCTTTTTGACATCATTGATAGTTCGGGTTTTTATCAATAAAAATGGTTCTCGTAAATTTAATTACCTTGTCATTTACAAAACTATTTTGTTAAAAACCATTCGGATTGCGTACAAAAGTACTCTGATGATGATATAAAACAGATGTTTGCGTTTCTGATTGACAACATATATGTAGTTTTTGAAAATCAGGTTTACCAACAATCTGTTGGAATTCCCGTGGGTACCAATTGCGCTCCATTGCTAGCAGACCTATTTCAATATTCATATGAAACAGAATTTATTTAAATACTTGTACATGGAAAAAAGAAATCACTCGCTGTGGCATTCAACTCGACATTTAGTTAAATCGACGACGTACTATCAATTAACAATTGTTACTTCCATTCTTACGTCTGCTCGGTATATCCAAGTGAACTTGAAATAAGATATACCACAGAGTCTGAGACATCTGTTTCATATTTAGATATTTCACTAGATAAAGATATTAATGGTAACCTAACAACAACACTATATAATAAACATGATGACTTTTTCTATCGTCAACTTTCTTTACTTATGTTGCAATATACCTTCATCATCTGCATATTGAGATTTTGTCTCTCAGTTGATTCGATACGCAAGGACATGCTCTACGTATGAACAATTTAAAAAATAAGGCAAGCTACTGACAAACAAGTTCACTTGATAAAACAAGATTATCAAAAGTCTTGATTGAAGTCATCATTTCGTAAGTTCTATGGTCGATACAACGACCTTGTCAGCAAATAAAGTACGATTTTCTGCTAGGTCGAATGCTGACTGACGCTTTTCATACTTATTGTTAGGCCATTATTAATCACCGAATTGTCTACGGATTTTTCCGTTTTTCCGATTACGACAAAGAGCACACGGCGGGTGTGACCAGTCAGCATAGGATGGTCACTCCTCCATGGCACCTGATCCTACCTCTAATTTTTTCTAGATGTTCGTGTTTGCTTTGCTTCTGTTTTGTATTTTTCATTTGGACATTTGAACACTGTTCGTTCCCGCCACATTTCATTTTTGACAGAAAATTACGCCTTCAACTTGAGAAATCAAAACCATTTTTTTGAAGTGACAAAAACCGGGTTGATCATTGTCCAATTATACATGTTACGCCAAAAACATTTAGGTAAATATATTTTATGAATGCTACATGTAAAACACGTCGTTGAATTTTTGACTTAAAAAAGTAGTAGATTTTTTTCTGGAGAAAAACATGCAAGAAAAATAGGTTTAAAATAGCGGAAGTTTTTGTTACATGTACATTTGAATTGACCCGTTTAAGTAATGCGCATGCACTTTCTTGTTGTATTTTCTTCCAACTTTTTCACTTTGCAACTTCTTCTTCTTCCAGTATAGTGCAGGGCCTTGTGGGCATCATCGCACTTAGTGACATCTAAAGAACAAGACTTTTAAATTGCATTTCCAAAAATGTAAAACAACTCTTTCCAATAGCCATATTGTAAAACACTAATTTTTAAGAGCTTCCAAATGAATAAAACAGAATTTTATATGCATATTAAAAGAAATACATGAAGATATGTCAACAATTTGGTATTCACAATCTACTTTGGACAAGTAAAAGTCTACTATTTTGAAGAAAAAAAATTCATTTTCCGTCATGTCGAGGGTTAAATGACGGGTTCCAGCCATGGTCAGGGAGGACGAACGCTCCCTATTATGTAGTTTGCAAAAACGAAAGAGCTATTGACTACGGCTTGTGTCCTGTGGACGCTATATGGAACAGTCATAAATTCCCTTACAAAGGACGCTGTGTACACCGCTTTGCCCTTCCAACTGATTACAACCCAAATGGCGCCCTACCTTCGTGCAATGGAACATCTGACGGGAATTATCAATATCCAGACCGACCTTGTGATGCCTACTACAAGTGTGAATGTGGTGTAGCTTCTGTTGTGAAATGTCCAAACAACACTGTATTTGATTCTGTGAAGAAGACCTGTGAAGTTGGAGGAGTGTGTAACATACCATGAGAATGTATATTTTTATTATGATATATAATACTTTTTATTTCATTTTTTCAAGATAAAACGGTTTTGAAATTTTTGGTGTTTTAAATCCTTTGAATAAAATGGAGCTTTCTGATAAATAAAATAAATTAATTTGGTTTTTTTAATATTTTGTTTTTATTGTGGATTTAGTTAAGATTACATTTTCTTGTATAGTTACGTAAATTCAAGAGCAATAATCCTTTTACTAAGATATTTTAAAGAAATTTTAATTCAATGAAGATTTAAATCTGTAGATGAAATCGACAACAAAATCGGCAAAAATATGTATTCAACGAATATTTATGAACATCTGTACCAATAGCTTACTGTTTGTAAAGCTATGTATGCCGTATTTAACGATATTTGTTATATTAGAAACCAGACTTAAAACTTGCCAGTATGATAAACATTAAAAAAGAGAACATTGTGATAAATACGACGGATTATTCATTAGACTAAGTATTAATTGAGTAGTAAGGGTATTAAATGTAACGAGAAAACAATATTTTCTGAATTATTTATATTTATAAACGATTAACCTATGCGTAGTATTGCGCATGTGTGTGGGAAAAGAGAATTTGGGAAGAGGCATGACAGCAAGTTTGTTTACAAACATAAATAGCATGAACATACTTTTATAATGTTAACAAAAACAAAACTATTTAGAAATTATTAACTTTCCTTAAGGATTACGTTTACTCAGAATGAAAAAAAAATCCACTAATGATAATGAAAAACCAGCTATCGTGTGTTCTAGACCTTTCATGGAAGTGTTATTTTTCACTTTCAAAAAGGTAGGTCAATGACGTACTTTTTTAGTAAATGGCCATTGAATATGTTTTGAAAACTTAAGAAAAATCCCTAAAGATTTTACTCTATGATTGAGATTTTCTTAATTGTAAAAATAATACAAATTGCTTAACACTTTAAAAAAAATACAGTTTATGAATGGCAGTGACACTAAATAGATACATAGCATTAAGTTTTCATTCACAATTTTCATAAATATTCCAGTCCGAATTTCCTTTCAGTTTTCAAATCCCTACCCATTTTTTATTCAATTTAACAAAAAACTGAATGATGATAATGCGAAAACATTTATAGTATTAAAATAAGTATATTGACTTTAATCTGCTGGCATAAATTTTATATGAGGTCAAGGATAAAAATTTTTAGACATAGCGTCTTTTATCGGTTTTAAGCATTTTTCAATATTTTTGTAGTGTGTGCCATATGATTATCTGAATTAAAAGGAAAATAAAACCAAGAGAAAATATGCAAATTATGGTGACTTAAAAATAAAATCTTAACTTTAAATATCATAGTACTACCGAAAATATTTCGGTGAAAAACAAAATCTGAAAATTTTCTTCCGAATTTCTCTGTTTTGCTAAAGGTCCAATTTTGTTTGCATACATTAGTTAAGGTATCGAATGTTATGCCAATAATTACATGTATTCATTTCATTAATACTATTTGTGTTTAGAACAAATTTTACTCATGACCTTGAACTTTATAAAAATCCGAATTTGAAAACTCACACCCTGAGTAAACAACGTCCTTAAGAAATGATAAATGTTAATAAAATCAATAAACATGCAGACCGCCATTTTCTCACCTGATCAGAGGAGAGATAAAATCGAACGTCAGTACTACCTATTTTTGTTTGGGGGGGGGGGGGGGGGCTCGACTCAAATCATTTCTTATGTACCCGTCTATTCTCTTTTTTGTCTCCGAATGCGTTAGACCACTACCAACATTTCGACCACGCTTTCGCGTTGACTTCTTGTTTGCATGGAGTACATGCTGTTAAAGATTGCGATATCACGTGATAATGAAGATTTCATACTGGGGTGTTTACGTTTCATACCGGATTGTAAAATAAATTGTTGGAAATAATATGCAATACTTTTAAATGCTTTGAAATTAAATTCTATAATTTGCATAAACTTGTGAAGCTTGATTAAAAAAACATCAACATTTTTTTTCATTTAAAACATTCAGTCGATAAAGCATTTACTTGTAAAGCTTTAATGTGATGCGTTCATTTAAATAAATGCCTTTGTGCAAAATGTTATGAGATCCACTATTTAAACGCAAAAACATAGAAGCTTTGAAGATAACTAAGTATTTTTTGTTAGTAAAAATGCTATCTAAGTTAATTGATGGTTCGCTCGATTGTAAATTGTCTTTTGATAGATATTCTTTTTATGATTGATAATGTATCATGATAATGTAATAAATGGAGTATATTTTGGAGGAGTGCATATTGCAAAATATGTTATACACGATTTTTACGAGTTCTAAGTAACACATGATTACATAATTCGGAAATAAAAAAGAAATCACAAGATGTTCAAAATTTTGTGTTATTTCATCACCAGTATATAGTCTTCATACTTTTTATAGTTCAACTGCACTTATGTACTTTGTGCAATCCTTTTTTGAGTGACAACCCAAGTTGTGATATGTGTGGAAATAATTATGAAACATGTTCTCACTTTTTATTGAATGTCCACAATATTGTGTTCAAAGACATTTATTAACCCAAAATATAGATGCTTTAAGACTGTCAATACCTTTTCCTCTTCAACTAGTTTTTAACGGGGACATTAATCTTACTTATAAACAAAATATTGAAATATTTAAATATGTGCATGAACTAATTAAATCTACAAAGAGATTTGAATAATTCCATCTAGTCCTACTTATTGTCTTAAATCACAGAACCTAAACCTGTGAATAAAGCTTTTTATCTGTTTGTATTTTTTCGCTTTTTATTATCTTTATTACTAGTTACTACAATTTATAATACGTTTTTATACCTATTTTAATTTCTGGTCAAATATTACAAACATACATATATGTATATATTTATCAATATAATACATATAATAATATTATTGTCAATATTGTACAAAACAAAATATTGTTTATTTAAGAAATAAACAGCAATTTAAAAAGTTCACAGGGATATAAATTTGGTTGGTCACGTGATCAAATCCTGTGAAGCCCGAAGGGCTTCTCAGTAGATTTGATCACGTACAAATCAACTTCATATCCTTGTGAACTTTTTAACATTGCTGTTATTACTTATATTTAGGTTGGAAAAAGACAAATCGTTCAGAACTGTTAGAATTACCGAGATTTTATGTTTAAAATAAGACAAGCGACAAGCGATAAGCGCGTGTTATGATCATTGTGACGTCACAAAAACGTTCATACAGAATTGAACGTTTTCGCTTTTCTATAGGTTCATATAAGGACAAATATTTGCAAATGTAAATATATGACTTTGACCATGTATGTCTGAGAAGATTTATATAGGCAATGCATGTTATCCCATCCATTTATGTGATGCATAATAAAATATCAAATTAAATTAAACGCATTTAGTTTTATTCGAAAAATTACACTTAAATATAAAATCATTGCATATAAGAATGGTCGTGTCGCCTCATGACAGTACTTTAATTAAATGAGTATACAAAATAATATTTACTTCGTGAAATGCAAAAAAATTTTAAAAAAATGGAAAAAATGCCATTTTAGTATTGTTATTGTCACTGTTGTTCATATGCTTTACTAGTCACCTTAACACTGCTTTGTCCTTTTTCGAATCAACGCTGTATGGGAAATTGATATACAAAGTTTGTTTACAAAACAAACCTCACATATAAAGGTAACGCGTTATTTTGCCTATTCTAATTTGTATGATCGCTAAAAAAAAGTAAAATAGATGTCAAAAAAATACATTTTTCACATATATGTATACAGTTTGATGGGTTTACAATTGATGCACAAAATGCGGGCTATATAAACTATAGCAATCATGGGAGTAGAACAGAGGGTTTCTTCTCCTTATACGCTCCTGAAGCATTACTAGTTTTGTTTTTGTGTTGACTTTATTTTTATATTGTTTAAATATTTCTATCTTTAAAATAAGACTGATTCTGCGGATGTTTATAGTTACAAGTCTATAACATTTTAAAGATAATTAGTTTGTATGGAACACTATTTGAAAGGTGATATCCAAAATATCATTATCAGACCAATCAGCTTATTATAATAAATAATTGAAATATGTCTATAAAACATGTCCAACCCAACACCTTAATATATAGAAGTGTTTAGAATAACACAAAAGGGCATGGTCACGAATTGGTCAAATTTTCCCGTTTTTAATGTTTACAAAAAAAAAAAATGAAAATGGCAATGCTTCAGTAAGCCATTTCTAATAGTCAACCAAAATTTGAGTGTAAGTCGTCGAATTATAAACGAGATACAGAGCTTACAATTCTTTGTAATGTAAAACAAATCTCAGGTAACATTTTGAACGTTGAAAATAAAATTTTAGGTTAAAATATAAAATGAGTGTGAAAAACACTAGGAACTTTTTTTTAATGTTTAAAACGAGTTAGCAGATAGAAAAATCAGCTTGACAAAGACTTTTACCGGTATATTAAACCAATGTAAACAAAAACATGGCACGAGCCTTGTTTACATTACAAATAATTGTTAGCTCTGTATTTTGGTTGATCATGAGAAATACATTAATTAAGCATTGTAGAAAATAAATAAAGAAAAAAAATTTCACCAAAATCGTGACCATGCCCCTTTAAAGTAACCAAATCAAAACTAAATATCATTTTTACAAATAAAAACTCTTCAGTGCTTGATATGAGGAAATATGTTTGTATCGATTGTCCTTTATGTGCACTTTGTTGATCACAGAACTAAAAAATACAACATTTGCTTTTTGTCTCTTCTGGTCATCTAACGGACATAACGAAAAACATTTTGTGTGTTTTTGTTGTTGTGTACAAATGTGTAATACTGATAGTTTATACGCAGTGATTAGTTGAAAAGATAAAAAAAAATGTTCCAATGGTCACCGACTTGATTTGGTCAGTGTTTTTCATCGCTGATTCTTGTCCAATCCATATGCGCGCTTCATAAGGTCTGGTTTAAATCGAATTGCATTGCTATCTGCATGAGCACACCAAACCAGCATTTAGATGAGAATAAAACTGTGTAAGACCCACAGTAGGAGAAGATAGTGGAATTAGAGAATAAGCGAGTTTGCTAGTGGTCAATTGAAAAAAAAAATTATTTAATTGATATTTCGTCTTGAATCCATATTTAAGCATGAAGTAAGATTTAAATGTCTGAAGTACATATAGACTAGTGTAATTTTTTATTTGCCTTTCAAAAAAGAGAAATATCATTTTAATCGATTACATACTACGCTTTTGAATAATGATTAATAAAATTATTGATCCCTGGCGGTAAGAAAGAATATGCTATAATTGCAACTGCCGTTCTTGAACACCATGATGTCTTTTGCACATAATGAGGGTTTTTATAGCAAGTTGTGCTTCCTGTATATTTGTTGAAATATTAAAGTTATGAGATCAATATAATCAAGTACGAAACAAACCGCTACAGGAAAGATTTATTTTACTTATAGGAAGCGCGACCGAAAGAAGTAAAAGACACACATATTTATTACCTTATTTTAACGTGGTGCCATGGACTTTTAATTTTCGTGTTTTGGTACATTTTATTTTCTGGCAATGTTGTGGAGTAATATTTTTTCTCAATCATTGTACGATAATAATTATCGACAATACGACGACATTAACAGAAACAGCAAACTCGTCGTAATTCAGTCGTTGTTACACAAAACGGAAACTATTCTGAAAGATAAAGATCCAACTGTTTCAAGAGATGACACAAGAGAAAAACTTAATGTCTGATTACTATCATGAAATATTCGAAATATACAGGATCCGAGAGGTTACAAGAAGTAAGTATTATGTTTAACCAAACATTATTTATGTGGCAATTGTAATTATTGTATTACACAGTTTTATAACAGTGATCTACTTTTCTCTACTGTTCTGGTTTAACATTATTTATAGAAAGGGAATTTCCAAAATAAACACTGTCAACAAAATGTAAAGTTGTGTCTGTTTAATCGTTATGAAACAAAATACGACTTTACAAATATTAAAAAAAATAAAAGTTCAACCTTGAAAAATATACAATACACATAAATCAAATTCTCGAAATAGAAAATTAAGTGTCTTTTCACGATTTCGTTTGCTTGAGGCGACGATCAACATTTACGGCAATAATGGCTGTTCCAGGAAGAATTGTAATGAACATACAATAAAAAAAAACTTCTAAGTGTTCACCCAGTATAATGTATTAAATATATGAAACAAGCACATTTATTTGTCTTGTCGTGGGGGTGACTGATTTCCACTTAACTTTCAAATAGTAAGAACGATGCATTGACTTTGACCTTTGGTTGTGAACCGAGACCTTTGCTAAATATCAAAAACACTTCCGGTTTGGTTGAATTTCACTCAGAGCTTTTGGACTGTTTTAAGTTGGCGATAGAAATGAGGTTACACTTATGGAAGAGAAAAATGATATCAAAATAACGTTTCCGTTTGATAGCTTAGTATTTAAAACAATGTCGAGTACAAAATAAACAAGATATTAAAAGTGAGAACAATTGTCGTAGAAACAATGTGGACCCCGATATTCCAACGGATATGTCTGTTTTCTTAATGATCATTTTGGCCATGTTAAGTGTTTTTCTTTTTACACTATCACCAAAGACTAATATCAGTTTAAAAAAATGTCAATCATATAAAGCAAGCACAGAAAATTACAAATTTAATGTTTTGACTTTTCGTCACAGGTAATTGATTTCAATCATTGTTGTCTTATTTTATATGTGCTATTGATAAAAAAACATATCAGTTGCAAAATGATGAAAATTTCACATTATTTTATTTCGTAATCTTCAAATTATTCTATTAATCAGGGTGAACACTTAGAAGTTTTGTTGAGTGTATAGGCGTATACACTTTCACGGTAACACTGCTGTTCAAATTTGCTGACGATGAATTTTAAATTAACACACGTACATGATCGGTCATCAGAATAAACCGTCGTAAACCAAAGCTATGGGTAGTGCATCAACTCCTTCAGCGTATTCCAAGAGGCAGATATACCATTTAAGTACAGTTATCACAACATTTAAAAAAGTCGCACATACATACTATTCTTTGTCGACATATCAACTGTTTTCGTCCACGATCGCGTCTCATTGCATCATGGTTATGCCCAGTTGCATATTCCAGACATTTAATTCACCTTAAAACCAGTTTTAACAAATCTTGCTGCACAGTGAATAATATCACAAGCCATCGCATGTATTTACCTTTTGTTTTCTATTCAGCCGGTTGAGATATCATTTTAACTTTCTATTCGTGTTTAATCCATTAAATTCAGCTCAATAGCGCTGCATCAGCTAAAGAATATTGTTGCTGTTATTGTTGTGTATTCATACGCGCCGCTTCAGTTACATTATTTACATTTTAAATCAATGACACTTTACGTTTTTATGATTTGAAAATGTTTTATTAAATGATTAGAAATGAATTTAATAATTTTTCTTATGATCGACGTTTGATGCAATTGATGAAGTTTCTTAATTAATTTTGATACGTCGATCAAAAGAACAATTATTAAATTCATTTCTTAAATCTTGGTTAAGATACAACGATTGACGAATTGTGTGTTCGACATCCCCATTTGATTATAAGAAGGTCTGCATACTGTCACATATACTACAACTGTTCTTGGGGAATCGGACGCTACCTTGAATGTACTTATCCATTTCTTTTTTCTGATGAAACTTTTCAATGTGAAAATTAAACCAAATTTCATGTGGGACAAGATTTGAACCAAAATGGCGTTGTAAGTTAGAATGTTATATATTGTTTGTCTTCACTTACTTACAGTGCTTATTTCTTTTAGTAGTCAAAAATCTGATTACTGTCTACATTGTGTATATAAGGTTTCAGTGTAAGCTGTATAAAAGAAGAACTTAAGACAAATGCAAAATTATATTAAATTGATATTATTTGTGTACTGAGTTAGTTTAATGTACGAAGGAAAAAAATTGATCAGAAATAATAATTAGAGGATCACAAATAACAATTTTTAGGCCCCTCGACTCCAAAGTTTCACATTATAAGATGTAAGCTGGCAAAGCACATGTATTATCATTTTAAGAAAATGGCATCATATATACAAATACACCATTATTTTTATCCATAGTAACAGTAATTAGAAGTTCATATTAAACAAATAAAAAAGTTTCGTGAGGAAATGAACGATTTTGCAAGTTGTGTTTACACACGTACATGAGATCTTTGATATCAAATGGGTTAGCATCATCTCTAGATGGAATACTAAAAACATTAGACTATTTTGCAGAATTATAAGGCTATAAATTAATTTTAGTAAAACAAAATTAATATGGATGGGTAGGAAAAAAAATTCAAAAAATGTTTATCACCACACAAGATGGAAATTTAATTGGGAAGAAACAACGTTCGATTTACTTGGTATAAAGTTTTCTGTTAACCTAGATGAAATGATAGATCTAAATAATACCAACAAGATGGAAAAAAATATTAAATTTAATAAGACAATGGAAAAATAGAAAGCTTAATCCTCTTGGAAAATAATCAATTAATAAAACTCTTTTTATCCCAAAGATGAATCATTTGATATTAAATTTACCAAACCCCCAAGCCACTATATAAAGAATTTTGAGAATTCAACTGTATGAATTTCTGTGGGATGGTAAACTGAACAAAATTAAAAAAGCTGCAGTTATACAAGATTATAAAGAGGGGGTCTAAAGATGATAGAATAATCATGACTTTATAATTGCTCTCAAGTCTAGTTGGATAAGACGACTAATATCATGCGCGGATTCAAAATGGAAGAAAATACTTGAATCTGATTTAAACGTTACTATTCCAGAACTTGTAAACTTTGGAATTCACTTTGTCAAAATTCTAAAAGATAGAAAAAGAAATAAATTCTGGAAAGATGTTCTCCAAAGTTGGATACTAGTTATAAGGCAAATAATTCAAAACAAGGTAAAAGCATATCAAATGACCACTTATGGTATAATCCGGATATTACAATTGACAAGGAAACACTCTTTTTAAAAAATTATTTCGATAATGGGATAAGATACATTAGTGACATATGTAATGCAGATGGTAGTTACCTTTCTTTTCGTGATTTTAACACTGTTTTCAATGCAAAATCAAATTTCTTCAATATTTAGAACTTATTTCAGCAATCAGAAGTTATCAAAAGAATGATGGCAGATTTGTAAAAAAGGATTATAATTTAAGTTACCCCAAAACAATAATAATCTTTATGAACTCAAACAAGGGTTCTAAGGAAATGTATAATGCACTCATCTCAAAAAAGAAAGAATTGCCCACATATGAAAAAAATTGTGAAGAAAAGGGATACTACTTTTCAAGAAAATAAGGGAACCTTATTTATAATTTGCCTTTTAAATGTACTCAAGAAACTAAGTTACAATGGCTTCAAACCCAATTACCTCACATAATTTCAGCAACAAATAAATACTTAAGTAATTGCAATTTAATCAACTCTGCTTTATGCTCTTTCTCTGGACAATTACCAGAAACTACAGAACATTTATTTTCTGAATGCTACCTCATAAAAGAACTTAGGGACAAAATTAAACACTGGCTTGATGATTTACAGTTAAATGTGAATTTTGATAACAAATCTATTCTATTTGGTAAATATTCGAACAGTGATTTACATCGCTTTGAATATCTATAAATCTTAATAGTGAAACAATATATATATATATATATATATATATATATATATATATATATATATATATATATATAAATATATATATATATATATATATATATATATATATATATATATATATATATATATATATATATATATACAAGTAAATTTAGTTTCTCTAAACAATTAAACATAAAGGCACTGAAACATATCATTATTAACAGACTCTATGTTGAAAAATATATTCTTCTAAAAAACTGCAGATACTAAGAGTACAATAACTATTGGTCAAACATTTTCCAAAGGCTAGAATCATAGATAATTGCTTTCACCTACATTTATCTATTTATTTTTTTTGTACCCTCCCCTACCCCCTGCTTATTCTCCTCCCCATGGGTGATCTGAATTAAAATAAAAAAACCGATAAATTCTGATTTAAGCAAACACACTTTGTTATGTATGTGCATTATGTTTGTGTGCATGTAAATGTACATGTTCTACATGTGTGTATATGTATGTATCAGATTATATGAGCAAGATTCGTGTTTATAAAGACTGTGAATTTCTTTTCTAATAGTATGATCCAATCACCCAATTCTTACTCCTCCCTCATCTCCTCACCCCCATTATATACCCTCAAAAATAACATAACAACTTTCAGGACAATAATAAAATTATAGTGTTGATAATGTGCACTTGTTTAAGGGTGTTGTTTACTCAGGGTTTGAGTTCTCAAATTCGAATTGTTATAAAGTTCAATTCATGAGTAAAATTTGTTCTAAACACAAAAAGTATTTATGAAATGAATTATTATTGACATAACTTTCGATATTTCTACTTTATTATGGAATTAGGCTCAAACAAAAATTGACTTTTAGCCAAACAGAGAAAATTCGGACTAAATTTTGCAGATTTTGTTTTCCGCTCAAACATTTTTGGCAGTACTCTAATAATAAATGTTAAGATTTTATATTTTAGTTTTTATTATTTTGCATATTTTCCGTTGGGTTTACCTCACTTATTCATTAAAATTATCGTATGTCATGAATTGCAAAAATATTAAAAAATGCTTAAAAACGATAAAAGACACCATATCTCAAAATTTTGATCATTGACCTCATATAAATTTTTTGCCAACAGAATATGGTCAATATACGTAGTTTAGCACTATAAATGTTTTTGTGTTATCATCACTCAATTTTTTGTAAAATTGGATCAAAAATGGGTAGTGATTTGAAAACTGATAGAGGAAATTCGGGCTGTATTATTTTAAAAAATTGTAGCTGAAATTTAAATGCTTTATATCTATATAGTGCCACTACCATTCATAAACTGTATTTCATTTTTTAAAGTGTTTAATTATTTCTAATATTTTCACTATTAAGAAATTCTCAATCGTAGTGTAAAATTTTATTGGATTTTTCTTGATTTTTCAAAATATATTCAATGCAAATCTTATAAAATCTTAACATTTTTTCAAAATATATTCAATGACTCAAAAAGTAGGTCATTGACTTACTTTTTTGAAAGTGAAAAATAACACTTTATTCAAAGGTCTATAACATACAAAAGATGGGTTTTCATTATCATAAGTGGAATTTTTTTTCATTCTGAGTAAACGTCATCCTTAAGAATATATTTATATATACATGTATATATTATACTGGAAAAATGTATTGATCAAATCTGTTATTATGTAATATTGTTGATCTGGCTAGGACTGATAGAAAAAACATGAAACATGGTTGTGTGTATATACTGCCATTTATTTCTGATAATGAGAAAAATCAGGCAATAAGGGGAGGTCTTCAAACAGTAATAATATTAATTACCAAAAATTGAATGTAAGTTATAAGAGGTGAGCAAAATGACATCCCCCTGATTAAACATAGATGTATACATTATCTACATGTACCAAATGTACATAAAACAAAATGGTGTTGAACAAAAATAGCATTTCACACATCAACAGCAACATACATGTATAGTACAATGTAATATGAATCTCTAACTACAAAGGTGATGCAGGGGAAGGAGGGTGGGTTGATTACAGTGTTTACAAACTTGATGACAGTTGACAGTTAAGATGACGTAGTCAAAACATCGCACGACTAAAAACGCTGTACTCTGATTGGCTGATGCAGACAATGAAGACGATCAGCTAAATACTCAAAAATACTCAAGAATTTGGATAACCATAATATTAAGACTAAACTATTACTTTTGGTACTGGTATAGATATATCATATCACAAATTACATAAATCCTATTATTTACAATAATGCTGTATTATGTAATATTGTTGATCTGGCTAGGACTGATAGAAAAAACATGAAACATGGTTGTGTGTATATACTGCCATTTATTTCTGATAATGAGAAAAATCAGGCAATAAGGGGAGGTCTTCAAACAGTAATAATATTAATTACCAAAAATTGAATGTAAGTTATAAGAGGTGAGCAAAATGACCTCCCCCAGATTAAACATAGATGTATACATTATCTACATGTACCAAATGTACATACAACAAAATGTTGTTGAACAAAAACAACCACCAAAGGCAAACAGCAGGTTTGCACAAAAAGATCCCACACAAAGTGGACTAGCCAGATCATGGTAGTCAACAATATGAAGGATGGCAGCACACACAACACATATGGCAGTGACTAACCCATGCATTATATGGAGATGTTAACTTATCATGAAGGCACAGACTATAATAAACAAACCAATTAAAATTTGAATACCAATAGAAACATCTTATTCTTAACCTTGCTAGCGTATATAAACACATCAGTTGACTTCCGACCTGTGCTTATATAACAGTAGCTAGAATACACATGTAGTTTAAAATTTCGTATACTATAAAACATGTTTCAAAAGAATATGTATATGCTACATGTAGTAATACAGATATAATCAAACATTGTCAGATGAACCAGTAGGCACATGTTAATCACATGACAATATCACACAAACAGAAAAAAAAAAATAAATAAATAATTGTTACTTAACTACACAACACATAAACACAACAGTTTACTTCTGAAATGTGTTATGTTACGTGCAGCAACATAGCATTAATAAATGTTTTACATGTATCACACTTTAAATAATGTCCAATATATGACGAGTGATACATGTAGTGAATTGTGATGAGAATAGAATATTTAATATACAACTCATCTATACATTTAATTAAAAACACAAACAATGCATAACAAATATAAATATATTACACAGCAGTTAACTTCTGAACTGTGAAAGCCTTTCAAGAAGAAGATATATATATATATATATATATATATATATATATATATATATATATATATATATATATATATATATATATATATATATATAGCATTTGCTAAACTTATTAAAATGTAAAGCTTGACAAACGTATGTATCTGCGCATAGCATCAGATTTCCATCTTCCCATTTTTTGAATGCAGTTTTCAGAATAACCCATTTGTGCAGCATGAGTTGCAGCCCCGATCCTGAAGCTGTGACCCTTGTATAGAGCAGGGTTTAAACCAACAAAATTAATAATACTAGTAAGATTTTTTACTACAAATGCATAAGTTACTGGTTCACCTCCCATAAATTGAAACAGTGGACCCGACTTGTGACCAAATGTATGTAGTTTATTATATAATGTTTGAACGGGGCACATATCCTTATTATCTGATGCTTTTAGATGGATTTGAAAAATGTCATGTGTTTTATTTGTCTTGAAATTTTTTAACACAATTTCAACAGCCACAGGTGTTGTTTGATTGCAGTGTTTACAAACTTGATGACAGTTGACAGTTAAGATGACGTAGTCAAAACATCGCACGACTAAAAACGCTGTACTCTGATTGGCTGATGCAGACAATGAAGACGATCAGCTAAATACTCAAAAATACTCAAGAATTTGGATAACCATAATATTAAGACTAAACTATTACTTTTGGTACTGGTATAGATATATCATATCACAAATTACATAAATCCTATTATTTACAATAATGCTGTAATATGTCTTATATAACTTGTATATGGTTTCTTTCTTTTGTGAAAGTTGTATTTAATAATAAAAAAAAAATATTATCAATATATTATTGAAATTCATTTACCGGCAGAATTGTGAACGCGCCATTCAACAAACAACAGTCATCAAATGAAGAAAACAAAATTCAACGGTGTTCTTTAAACAGGGTTCTTGTATTATTTAGTTGCTAAACAAAATGATGTTGATTAGGAGGACGACAGTTCAATTTAGAAACTACGAATATTTAAAGTGATTAAAATTTGGCCTATATGTAAGGACGGAACATGCAGCAAAATAGTTTCTGTATTATGAATGATTTTCAAATGCTTTTTGATAACACTACATGTAATACTAAAACGCAAATGCAGAGGAGAAGATTTTCTTGACAAACATGACATGGAGTGTTTAAAAAATAAAAAAAATATATTAATTGTATCTAAATATTCAAATAAATGCAATGACCAAAAAAACCTTTTATGATAAGGAAAAATAAAGAATCCCGACAATAAATGAAAAGAAAAGTTATGGGTCATTGGGCCTGCCTGCTACAGTTTCATTTCACGCATGACTGTTGTTTTTTTAATGCCCCCAAGAATCTCCACCTTTTCCATATTGCCTGACATTTATATGTAGACCTAAAATACATATATACATGTAAGTTGCAACTGAGAAGATTTGTGTTGAAAAATGTTTAACAAATAATGATATTATACTTTAGTAGCCAAAAAAACAACATTACATTACCTAGGATCAATTAGAAATGTAACAAAAAGACATGGCATCTGGAAAATGACATTCAAAATTGCTAAACTCATTAACGGTGCTTAAACTTTGAATTGTATAAATAAATCATCTTGTCGTGAATGTTACCTTTACAATCGCAAGGTCAAAATGTCATCATTAAAAAAATATCATCAAAGCATTCAATCAAGTTGCTCTAGACTTGTAGTTATAATTGACTTCATTTTAATGAAGAAGTTATATCACGCAGATTTTACGCATTTAATCATTATGACAAGAAGTTACATGTATTTGTATATCACGCAAATTGTACGTATTTATTTATTTATTTATTTATTGTTTTGATTATTTTCGATTTTAGGTATGCTTGGGCGCCTTCAAGTTTACTCTTTTTAAAAAAAAAGTTTGTTATACTAATATGTCAAAAAAGATTTTTAACACGTGCAATTTTGTTTATATTAACAAACTATTACTCTAAGAGTTATTTCCCTGTTTTGTTGAGTGTATCAGTAATTCATTGTTGTACATGCACATCAAATTGGGAAAAATTAATTGCTTTATCTTAACGCAAGATATACCGGTATAATATATTTAGTATGGTATCTTAAAAGCTATTAATAAAACCTTAAAAGAAGTGTGTCTTATGCGAAAAAAATGTTAGGCGATCGTTTTATAAAAAACGAAAATTAGCTTAAATAAATTCTAAACACTTATATGACAGATTGTTGTCTTCATTATTATAAACTTTAAAACATTCATTCGACTGTATAAATTATAAAGTCGAATATATCACGACTTATCACTTTCATAATTTATTAATTTATTGACTATTCCTACATTAATTCAAGATATATGTTTGGATATGATTCTGTGTGGGAGATCAAGTAATCAATTTTAGCATTTTTTTGTGTGTGTAGGTCGATATTTTCGGTTGACTTACAAACTTCAACGTTGCAAATCCTGCGAACAAGAATATTTATCATGTGAAAACAGAAAAGATGGCTTACAGTCTTCGCCTGATCAACCATTACATTATCAAAAGTAAATAACGTGTGACAAATTGAAAATTTTATACTGTTTCGTTGAATGATTTAAAAGGCATTAACGCTAAACACTTAATGCACATGTTATATCGTCGCATCATAAATTATAGTCTAAGTTCAATGAAAGTGTATTTTCAAAATTAATTGCACACTTATATTTTTAAAGGATCAACACTTTAAAATACTTTAAAATATTTTAATTTGAACTTTTTCTTGCTAGTTTTCGAACATTTTCGAATATCATCATTGATTTTGATCATTTACGCGGTGCACATAAAGGCCGTATTTGCGATAAAAATGCGATGAATTTTGGTTTCGACATATACGAATTACAAGAATAGGTACTTGAATTGATATAGATTACTATAAATTAAAAAGAGTGAACGTGATGCTTTAAATTGATTCCAATGTTTGATTAAAAAACATATTCCTCGCTTATAAGTTCGGTAAATAGTCGAAAGACGGTCAGGCAAATAGGTAATGTCAGCATATTACGTCATTGAAGACATCGATGCTATAAAGCTTTGTTCATGACTTTTTGTAATTTTTTTGTAGAGTCCCAGGTTAACTGATTGCAAAGATAAATAAAAATTCATCATATCTAGATATCCAGTTCTGCCTTACCTTACAGTTACAATTGTACATGTATGTAGAGTTGCTGTATTGCATTTAGGAAAAAAGGATGTTTCTGAAATTGATTGTCGTCGGTCATTCTCTATCAAGTTTTCAATTAAGGTCGACTGTCTTCCTATTCTGGATTGTCTTTAATATTGTCTATAGAAATCAATCAGTCATATGTTAATAATTGTCTATAATACATTGAAGTTTCCCCTTCTGTTCCAATAGCTATGATTTAAAATTACCACTGTACAGTGGGTTTTTAATGCGTTTTCCGCAATTTTGTTGCTATTTTAAAGTCAAACGCAATCAAGATATCTTTTTCCCAAAGATGTAGAGGTACCATAATACAGTCCGTAATACATGCATAAAATGAAGTCGATGTTTTTGTTTTTTCTGCAGACTAATTATAAACACGTTAATATATCAGAACACAATGACAAAATGACAATAACAAACCGTCAACCATCTCAAAAATCCATAAAACGAAATACAAATTCAAAGCAGAGCAACACGGACCTCAAAGATAGAGGTAGGATCAGGCACCGGGGCCATAACACTTAGACGAGCTTACTTTTGATCTAAGTCTCACTTTTACAAAAGGAACATATAGTGGAAAAGTGAGACTGAGATCAAAAGTGAGCTCGTCTAAGTTTTATGGCCTCGGGGCCAGGTGCCATGGAGGAGTGAGCATCCTCTGCTGACCGGTCACACCCACCGTGTGCTCTTTGTTGTAATCGGGAAAATAAAAACTGCAAAAGTCCGTAGACAATTAGGTAATTAATTATGGTCTAACAATTAGTATGAAAAATGTCAGTCAGCATGCGACTCAGTGGAAGATTGTATTTTCTGACAAGGTCGTTGTATCGACCATAGAATTTACAAAAATATGACTTTAAACGAGACTGTTGATAGTCCTGTTTTATCAACTTGTTTGTCAGTAGCTTGCTTCGTCTTAGAAACTGTTCATACGAAGAGCATGCCCCTGCGTATCGAATTAACTGAGAGACAAAAACACCATATGTAGATGATGAAGGTATATTGCTACATAAGTAAGGAAAGTCATCTTCGCTAGCCAAGGGTTTTCGGTCCACTTTGCTCCCCATAAACCCTTGGCAGATTTCACTATGAAAACTCGGTGACAAGCTCTGTTTAATGATTGGCTGCAGCTACGAGTAGCTGATACAATCGCAGCGTTGTAAACAAGCGCTTATTAATAAACTTTTAAAAGAAACACACGTGTGATCTTTGGTAAAGCATTCGGTGTTTTTCACAAGTTGAGGCACAAGTGCTCGAGTACAGTACCTCCACAAGGATGGTCTAACCAGATCACTTTAAACAACGATATATTTTACTGGATTTAACAGAGATATACAAACTTGTCAAGGCTCGTGTGATCGTAGTGTGGGAAGTAAACATGGTGAATGAAGAAGTTGCATATCCCGTTAGTATATACGTCCCTGTTTATGGTTAGAGGTTCAAATGTTCAATGAACTGTATTTTATTAAATTTCTTTTGTCCACAATAATTACGAAAACGATACCTGGTTTTATGGCTTGAACGCATTTATATAGCTACTTTTTCACTCCCGGTACAGGTTCCTACAAACACTAGGCCTATAAATAAAACATTCCTTGGTTTTTTTTCAACGTTATATCGTCATTCCCATCGAATTGCATCGTTAATTATGTTCCTATTCTCGCTAGTCAACATGTTTTCAAGTTGTATTTATGCCGTAGCGTGTATGTTACTCGTTGTTTCATTCGATTAAAATGTAAATATACAAGGGGCGCAACTCAAGTTGCTCGCTAGATAGCGCCACCGCATCACCAAGTTTTCGTAATGAAATCTGCCAAGGGTTTATGGGGAGCAGAGTGGACCAAACACCCTTGGCTACCGAAGATGAAGGAAAGTTGAATATAGAAAAATTGAAGTCATCGCGTTTATCCTAAAGTTTTGTTGTTAGGTTACCATAAATGTCCATTTCCAGTAAAATATCCAAATATGAAACAGATGACGCTGACTCTGTGGTTATCGGTATACTATATGGCATTGTTGTTTTTAAAAAATATGTACAAGGGTTGTCCGAAAGGTTCGAAGAAAATCACGTCTTGTTGTTTCTTGTAAAAATCACGTTTAATTGACTATCATAATGCTTAGACATTAAATATTATGACAACTTTAAAATGTGTTGAATTTTAAATTGTTGGTTTTAGAGATTGAACAATTTACATTTCAATATTAATCTTTGCTGTAATCTTTTTTATTTAAACGTTCTCATGTTAAACTAAACTTTTGCATTTGTTTTTATCATCTAAAATATATCAAAGTTGTATTATTATTTTATAAAGAAGAAATAAAACATTACTGTCCTGTTTAATGTAGTATGCAACTTGTCAAGGTCCACCGCGAGCATAAAAT
This sequence comes from Magallana ariakensis, assembly GCA_020458035.1. Lineage (NCBI taxonomy): Eukaryota > Metazoa > Mollusca > Bivalvia > Ostreida > Ostreidae > Magallana > Magallana ariakensis. The sequence goes on from CM035813.1 coordinate 31,931,122, forward strand.
TAACAGATTTTTTTCTAAACATAGCCGTGTTTAACAAAGCGTGATGTTTTGAGGGAATTTCATATTTCTCATTCAATACGGACTGGGTGTTTTGTTCAATAAACGCAATGTTGAATTTGTTTATTTTGGCAAGTTTGTATCAACTTTACACTTGTCAAATACTGTACCAACCTTTGGTAGCCAACAACGCCATTTTAGACAAGGGAATAGAATCAGAACTCCATTTGGTATTAAACGGCTGTGAAGAAAGTCTTCAGAGTGAAAAAAAAGAGTCTAGAGAATTGTCGAGAAATGCCGAACAACTGATCAACCAGATGGAAACAACAAAAATGACCCTCATGGCCATATAACAACAATACAACGTTACAAGTAAACATTGTATAGTTACGATTCATTCAATACAGTACATCTTTATATATCAATTTCAATAGATTTTGGCATATGGATGAAAACTTCAGTCTATAACGATATTTATGTCATTGGTTTGTCAGTGCATGCATATGTTAAATATGCAATCTTATCTTATGTGTTCCATTTTTAAAATTGTTTTTGGAAAACACAAACAATATTCAAAAACAAATCAGCCATTTTAAAATGGTTTTTGTTTTCCATATACGTACCTGCATTTTACCAGGAAGAAAACAATGTCAGCACAATGCAATACTCAAACCATGCGGATTTAAAGTTTACTTGTGACATTATACCTTTGTTTTATCGCTCCATTACTTTAAAAAAACGTACAGTGTTTGTCATACTAGTATTTGTGAGATTGAAACATTTGTATGTATGGCTGGCTCAAATTGCAAACCATTTCCTTCAACTATAGCATGGTTTGAATCAAGCAAAATATTACACCCGATTGCACACCTGAAACTTGGGGCCGACGTGTACAATTCCTTTTTGGGATCTTTACTAATTTAGATTTTATGCATTTAATTCATATTTTATGTGCATATTCTGTTTGTAAATTATATTTTGACCAGTCGTCTAAGTCTATTTGATGTAAGTATTCTCAAGGCTTGAAGAAAGTGCGTAAAACTTGATAATTTCATCGCGACCAAGTGACACGGCGTGGCAAAATGTACGTCCACACAGGTGAGACCTCTACAGCAAAATACTTTAAACTGCTAAGAGATCCGCAGCTTATAAAGGGGTTAAAGGGATAACGGTGGTGAGAGAGAAATATGGCGGACAGTGTCTATTTACGAGCGATGTTCAGCTTTAGGTATTGTAATAGACGGTTATCAACCCATACACCCTTTACAAACTAATTGGTAAAGAAATATGTGTTCATTGAGCTACCGTTGCTGTTGAAAAGTGTGGTTGAAAATATAAGTAAGCTTCAAGTAAAAGTCCCTGCTATCTACATAGATGTACATATAACAGTTGATACAATTTTACATTATATAAATCACATATTTTCATAGTTTAAGGTGAAAAAATAAAGTGGAATTCAAGTCGGTTAGTATCACCAAAATATAACTGCACTTCACAATACCTTTTACTCAATTACCCAAAGACGATACCCTTGACATCCTTTGGTAGTTATGCACCATTACGTTTTAACATTAGAGAGGTACTCCTTTATTTGAACATGCATGTTTTTATCTCGCGATACATTACCTACCATCGTTTGTAATGTTTTTAATTTTATTATTAAAAACAGATGTGACATAATCATTATTGTATATTTTTCAATTCTACGGTTAACAATAGAGTATTTTATTTGTAATAACGTGCCTTTGCGCAGTACATAGTAACAATATGTAAAAAAAAATTATGAAAATGACAAATCTTTATTTTTTTTAATAACCAATCTTTACATGTGTGATTTATATTCTTTCAGACTCAAATGTGGTTGAAATATGCAAGATTCACCCAACTCTGACCCTACCTAATCCATATGAATGCCAACAATACTACAACTGTTCAATGTTGGAAGACTCAGTACTTGGCCAGTAAATTGTGCTTTCCTCGATGGTATTTAACAGAATGCATCTACCCTGATCTATTTTCTGCAGAAACGCTGAAATGTGAAATTTTCACAACAGTTACATGTGGATCTCGACACGAGCATAAATGGTTGTGTAAGTTTATTATATTTAATAATTGCACATAGGTAAGATATCGTAACAACAGACTAGTGGTGTGAACAATAGATTAGTACAGGGTGATTTTTTTTATTCATTAATAATATGTTATATTTAAACTTCTTTTTATGTTTTTCACTGTAGCACTTATATTTACCTCACCCGTTTGTTTGTCCATAGTTATATGGACGTTTTATGGTAATAAACACATTACCATTAATAACACACAAGTTACGTTTTTCAGTCAAAGGTCAAACTATCTATTTGTTTATCATAAGAAGAGTTTCTGATTGCAACACATTTAATTTTAATATCACATCTAAGATTAAAACTGACATCATTGTAGTCTTGTAATATTTTGGACATTTTTGTTGTACAGGATTAAAAGAATAAACGAATTGATAACTAAATGAACGAACCTTTCTTAATGTTCAGTGTAAGTTAACTAAACATTTATAGTTGAATTTCCTCCATATAATAGGTGACTACACGAGATCATCACGTGTTATTTGTAGTGATCGTATCGGGCCAACTTGTGCTGATTACAATCCCAAATGCATTGGTGACCCGGACGGAATACAAGAAGACAATTTTAAAAAAGACCCTTTCTACAAGATCTGTTTCAAAGAGCGAGTAATCGAGTTAAGAATGTGTCCATATAATGATTCATGGAAAACACAATCGTTTCTGTACAATAGGCAATGTATTCCTGCATATGAGATTCCAGAAAACGAACACCAATATGGCATACTCCCATCTTGTAATGGAACAAGTGACGGAAGCTATCAGTATCCAGATGCTGGTCACAAATGTGATGCCTATTTCACGTGCAACAACGGAACAGCTCAAGGTATCAAGTGTCCCGGTGTCCAGCTCTTTGATGTAAACATAGGAACTTGTCGTGAAGGCGCACATTGTGTATAAAAATATGGTCATCTTTAAATTGTTCTTCGCTTTTGTCTTTTCTTTAAGTCGTATAAAATTGAATATTATGCATTATGTTAACATGGATTATATGCATTCAACTAATATGCTTATTGCATCCAATAGGCGTGAACTATTTAAAGCAAAGTGAACTGTATTTAAAATTGATTTAGGCTCCGAAAACTTATTAAGATAGTTCTGCATATAACTTTAACCTTCATATATAAATAAAATAATATGAAAAAAAAATTCTCTACTGAGGAAATCCTGTATTCAACAAATCGATGTTGTAAAATTTACGGCAGACTGATTGTTATTTGTTTCAATTAGAGTTGCTAAAAATAGCTTTTCCATAAATAATATGTCAAACAGATCTCAATGTAAGTTAAGTAATATTTTTGTCATTTTAGTAGAAATCAAATCTTCATAATAATAATATTCGTCATGAAAATTACAGCTCATATTGCTATAAATTTAATAGGATATAATACTGATTTTTGCGTGTTTTTTTCGTTAAGTATAAGTTTCTATCATCAAATGATTTTTTAATGTTTAGCCTTTGCTTGAAAAAACAGTATTCAATGTATTCTAAAATGGAAATTAAACATTAACGCTATTTTGTTTACAATGAAATTAAGTTCAGTAACAAAGAAAGCATCTGTTTGATATGACACGCTTCATTTGCTCTCACCAGTGCAACTAAAATAAAATTATATAAAATATGGATATCTCATGAACTTGTTCCTGTGGCAACAATTATTTTAAGTCAAAACAAGTCATAATAAGTGATTGATGCCTTAGTCATCCTTTAAAGACTAAGACTTTTAAACCAAAAATGAAAGAAACGTTTTCTTCATTTCGTTTTTTTCCCCTCTTTTACTGGGATACATATTTAAATTTGTGAAGTATTAATGATATGGCAGTTGAAGTTAGCATAATTATCTTTAATCTCGAGACAAATAAAAAAGTAAAGATAAAATACATACATTTTCTTAAAATGTTTGTTGGTATTTTATTTGTTTGTTTGATTGTTTGGTTTTTTTTTTTTTGGTTTTTTTTTCGGTTATTGAAATGGTGAAAATGGCTGGCGGGCGGGCGGAGAGGAGGCTGCAAAAAAGGGTACCCATATTGTATGGATAACTTCTCCTACAGTTTTCAAGATAAGAACTTGTTCTTTTGCAGATCAATCATACATATATTAGAGGTGTACATATTGCTACGATTTTGATTTCTTATTATCAATGGTGAAAAAAAAACACCAGCTGTTGAACTCGGTCACTTTGTGGCAAAATATAATTGCATTTATGGTACCCCTATTATACGGATAACCTCTCCTACAGTTTACAAGATAGGAAGTTGTTTTACAGATCAATTGTGCATGTATCGGAGATGTGCATATCACAAGGATTTAGATTTTTAAAAATAATGGGAAAAATACCAGCTGTTGAACTCGTTCATTTTGTCGCAAAATAGTACATATAGGAGACACCTATTGTACGGATAACTCCTACTACAGTTTTCAAGAAAGAAAGTTGTTGTTTTGCAGATCAATTGAACATCTATCAGAGGTGTGCATATTGGTATGATTTTGAGTTATTATTATTTATGAGAGAAACAAAATATGTTTTTTGGCAAAATATTGCATACATTGTACCCCTAGTGTACGGAAAACCCCTCATATAATTTTCAAGATAAAAAATTGGGTTTTTTTTTTCAGATCAATTGTGCATATATCAGAGATGAACATATCACCAGGATTTTTATTTTTGATAATTAATGAGAAAAATACCAGCTGTTGAACTTAGTCATTGTGTCACAGAATAGTGCATATATGATTCTCCATTTCTCTAGATAGGAAGTGTTTATCAATCAAGGGTTGACATGTATTATGCAGTTCACATAAAAGAAAACTCCGTTTCGCATTCACATTGACAGCTTTTCACTTCTTATTATTCTTTCGGTTTGTTTAGAATACATATTAGTAGAATGTCCTTTAAATTGTCCTGGACACGCTTGATGAGATGGAACACGGAAGAAACATAATTTAAGGCGACATAATGTGATATATTATGATTCGTATGAGCCAATAAAACGACGCGTCAAGTTGAACGATTAGAATAATTGCTACTGTGGTATTTTGGGCATTTTGAGGTACTAAAAAGTATATTATCCTTACAGTAATATAACATCGTACCTAATTTTTTTAAGTTGAAGGTTAAATGAAGCTTACAATAGGCTAAATATGGAAATGAGAATTACTTTACATGAAGAAGTTTGAAGTTATGTTAGTCTGTCAACTTGAAGGTAACTAAACAGTGACTGAAAGGAATAGCTTTACATATACGATTCAACCACATCTCCAACAGACATTTAAGTAATACTAATCATTCCTTTGATTGAATGGCACATGCCGATCTTATAATAAACTTAACTTCAATTCTGGTATTTAAATATTGTATTTTTTTCTGCATAGAATTAACTTTTTTAGCAGTTTTTCGTCTGCTTGAAAGAACATCATATGTTGAAAATCCTATTACATACATATTAATCCATTTCAAAAATGGGAGTTAGTTTGTATTATTGTAATTCATTTTAAATATGAAACTTGAATCATAGTTTAATATGATTAAACTACAACTAAAGTCAAACAATCGTATTGGAGTCTTTAATTTGCAGGCAGTGCAAGATGGTACAAAAATGTAAATATAAACATTTTATCATCATAATTTCAAAATATAGTCTTCAAACTGCAGTGTGATGTGCACACAATTTTTTGCACAATTTATATGCATACCGTTGCTGTTATGAGACTAATTCTTTCAAAAAGTAATGATTTAAATCTTAAGTAAATTTAACCTTTAGATGATTTAAACATAACTTTCGACCAATAAATAATTGATAATTAATAAATAAATAATCCGAACCAAGGGTTTTAAACATAGCTGTTAAAAAAAATGTTTATAAAAATAATAAAGTACAATTATAATTCCATAGCCATGATTTAGCAATAATTAATTTATCGTTCTAACTGGTGCCTATGATTTTTTTCAAGTAGCCGCTCAGGAAACACGCCTTTCTTTAATGTACGTGTTCTTAATTACAATTGCTTACAAACCAAACATTCTTTTTAATAAATTAAATAAATACTGAAAGATAAATTATACTTTTTTACAATCTAAATAAATTAAACTCTGTCCATTTCGATCCCCTTTAGTTATAAATTGTTTATTACATGTAATATCTTTTTTGGGGGAATATATAATGTGAATATTTTTTTCGTTATTCTCATAGACAAAGAAACAAGATATCACTTTGTATAGGTAAACTGTATATAGTACTTTGGGGAGACAATTTTTTGTGAGACGTTAAAACGAAAAAAAAAATAGTTAAAAAAGGAAACTAAAAGTTTAAGTTAGGGAAATGTGTCGTCGACCCTCCCTAGAATTATGATTTTTTTAAATATTATTTTTTGTTTTGTTTTGGGGTTTTTGATGAGTCTGCCTCCTTCCCTCCCAACTTTCAAAACCGATGCTACTTGCCCAAAAATTCTTCTATATTTCAAGATCAGATTTGACAATGTATAAACATTTGACGTTAAATGAAGATAATAAAAACCTATTTTAAAAAGTTCTAAATTGCATCAATCGACCAATATTATTTTCCAATTGCAAGGCCTCAACATATCTATAATAAATGATAGGACAATGAATTATTATAAAAAGCGAGGTTAACATCACATACATCTGTGTTGAGATAAATTGAAGTTGTTCAACAACTAACAGAAACTGACGATCTTCAGTCTAATAATATTAACTTGCATATTTTATTTGACTAAGAATAAACTGAGACTAAGACTAATAAAAAAAAATCAAAAATTACTGTGCACTTTTTTTTAACAGATTCTGTCGTCCTATATACTTATAAAGTAAGCATCTGATCCGACACTATAGATAACGAGTGTTGTTGGTTTTTTAGTGCTTTATATATATATATATATATATATATATATATATATATATATATATATATATATATATATACATCTGCGATAATGTAGCCCACTCCCGATTTTTTTTTTTTTTTTGAGAGGGCTACAACTCCATTACATACCATATCCTTAAATGATGTTTTAGTGATATAACGAGTTAAGATCGCTTATTTACCCTGACACTCACGTTATCAAGCCCATCCAAACTCCAAGCGTAAATCCCATAAAATTACGCGAGAACTGTCATGGCTGCTTAAAAAGACGACTGGTAAACATGTTGATGTTTTTTATCTGGTTTTGATTTATATACGCTTAGTTGTTCAACCTGAATTGAAAAATAATTTTATCTTAAGGAAGTCAAATATAAAACGGTCTTTCAGACCGAAGTCAGTCGCATGAAAAAATTAATTTCGCACCATTACGAAGATCCTATGGAATTGAAGCCCTCCCCAGTAAACATCAGAGCTAGGCTTTATTGTGTATATATGCACTTTTTTATTATTTTGTACATAATGTAAGATAACTACATGAAAGTTTGCAGTGTTGATGCCATTGCATTTTGATATAAAAACAAATTTAATATGTTTCAGGCAGGTACTACTACCATCAATGTAAATCAGCCCACTGCATTCCATGCGCTTTTCTGTTCCCAAACTGTGAAGACAAGAAAGATGGACTCTGGCTTCAACCAGAAAGAGGTTTCTCTCCTTTGTATATGGTTTGTCAGAACAACAGAACTATTAAAACAAAGTCCTGTCCGAGAGATGGTGCATGGGGAACACAAACATACCCTTATAACGGAAAATGTGAACATCTGTTTGCTATTCCAAATGAATATAATTCAAATGGATATATCCCATCATGCAAGGGGGTAACAGATGGAACATACTTGACCACACCCGTACGTTGTGACGTGTTTTATCCGTGTTTTAATGGTACTGCTTACGCATTAAGATGTCCAAATGGTTTGGTTTTTGATGTTACACTAAGTACTTGTGTATTAGAAACGACCACCTGTACCTCAGTAAGATAATTTTCAATATCAAACCGGATATAACGCACTTTACAAAATTAAAATATTGTTTGTGTTTCTTATCTTTACTTAAATTTCATCATTATGATATATGTTGATAAAACATACCCATCCCCAAAAAGACGCTGTGAAGTATAATTGTATTTTTATGTGATTTGAGTTCCTTTAATACCCATTCATGTAGAATAGTGGAGATGGGAGATGCGTGTATACTCATATAATATGGTTTTTATATTGTACAAGATGTATGTGTAGTAGGTGTAGGTGCGAACGTGCACTTTAGTAAGATTATATCTGATATTAAGCCAAATATGTAACAACTTTTAAACTGTATAAAATTGCTTATGTGTTCTATTTATTTTTACTAAATTGCATTATTTTTCGTGCATAAAATAAATATAATTGAATATTAAAAATAACAAAAGTGTGGGTTTTTTTTATCATATAGTCCTGGGTACTTTTATTTTGAGAAACTAAAACGTTTAATAATTACAAAAATACTGTCAAACTATTCAACGAAGAAAAGAAAATAGATACTAATCAATCGTTATTTCTTTGGTGTACAAGAATGTTTTATTTACAACCCTGAATCAACTAGCATTATACTGGCATCAATGACATTCCTTTGTTAATGATAGATACATCATATGGTTTTAAATTTTAGTACAAGCTTAATATCCTAATTAAAAATATGTTAGAGAACCAATTTAAATTAAAAAGAAATTTCCTACTATACGAAGGTCGATCAAAAAAATACGAAGACTTTTGCCATAGCTATCATATGTTATTTAACGTCATATTATAAGTAAATTTAGTAGATATAATTAAGCAACTGTTTCGAACAATTTGAAATAAAAAAAAGTTCATGTATTCCTTCTTTTCTAGGAATTATTTAGAACCGTATCCTGCAAAAATGAGGTCACGGCGCAAGGTCAAACTTTGTATTCCGTAAACAATAAACCATATTATGTTGAAAGTAATATCTCCATAAATTGGGCTTAAAACCAACTAAAATTGAAACCTAAAATTAAAAATTGATATGTTATTCTATATACTAAATAATGACGGAATATATAGATTTGTTGAACAGATATCAGTAACTAAAGACATATAGTCCTCTTTAAAATTGACTAAAAACATTGACGTCGCAGGTCGTCACGGCGCAACGAAAAGTATAAACAGTATGGATCTAACTCGGGAAAATGCCGATAAAAACTGTGAAAATCCTCAGTGGTGTAAAAAATAAGTCAAAAATTATTTTCATATTAATTTTGTGTTTAACTCTAACACATTTTGTGAGGGTTGTGGTAAATGTATTTTGAACATCAATTAGTACGAAAGGGAATAGAATATCTGTAAATATTCGATCAAAAAATAAACAAAGTCACCTGACATTCAGGGATTGTCTTTCTGTAAACGAAGAGACATGCGGTAAAAAATAAGAAAACTTCGAGGATCAAACTTATGGTTTTCGAACAATTGTGAACAAATTAGATGTCAAGTGATATAATGCCGATTTAAATTGTATGGTGAAAAGCACAAAAGATTCAGGGTGATATAAAGATTGGATAATTCTATTAACTGTGCTTGCATTATCTTGACATTATATTTTCAACGTTACCCTGCGCCGTGGTGACAAAACATGTTGATTTTAAAATCGGGTAACAAAAATGAAACGTCGTATATCAATAAAATAAGTATTGTTGCATAAATTAATCTGTTAGTTTTGACTTTAGTGAAAAACATATGGTAGACAGCCGCATTGTCCTCGTATTTTTTTATTGACCCTCGTATAAGATACTATAAGATATATGAACCTACCTAGTAATGCGAGTAGCAAGCAAATTTACAGAAATGAATTCATTTGCTGTTTCACAAATTTCTATGGTATGCCATTCCTTTCCGTCTTTACAATTAATTGATAGTACCTCAGGGTTTTTTTTTCTATACATACTATTTCCGTATAGAAAAAAAATGCATATTATTTCATGACAGCTATGTTTATTTATTTATTTTTTCATTTATTAAAGTCTATTTTTTTCTCAAAAACTACATTTTTCATTTAAAGGACTAAATTACATTTTTCGATTAAAGAACAAATGTAAGAAGAAAAGGCATGTGATGTTTTGTTTTTTTAAGTTCACATGAACTGAAAGCTCAAATGAGCTTTTCAGATCACCTTTTGTCCGGCATCGAGAGAGAAATTGAGAATAATAGAAGAAACTAGACACGATCTCGTTGCGAGCAACGAGGAGGTCTTCCGTCCAATTTTTAGAAGGTAAAATGACCTTGCTTTTTATCTTCGTTAACGAAAAAATCTGGAAATTGGGGTAGGATCTAAAAGAGCTATGGCTAGATGACATTAGACCCCTCTTGATCCCTAATTTGAAGGATCACTCAACGTATCTCAAACTATTTCAAAGTTAAAAGTTATTAATAAAAGACTTGAGCCCTCTCGGGCCCTAATTTGAAGGGCCAGCCCCTTTTTCTTGACGTAAAATTAAAGCTGTTGTGCTTTTAAACACATTTGGTTCAATAAGTGTTTACAAATAATGTACTGTTCTCGAGATATCTGGAAAAGATCGATTTAGGGGCCAACGCTATAGCTCCTTTTAGGGGCCGGATAACAAAGAAATTAGGGCAGCATGTCGTTAAACACATTATTATGAGCATCTTTTGCTCAATATTGCTTTTCAAAGTTTTTCTTCATTTTGAGATATTGATGATCACAATTTTGGACTTCTGGCCCCTAAAAATCCCTTATTACGTTACAGAAGAGCAAACACTTATCATGTATAGAAAAAAAAAACGCTACGATGAACATAATTGCTTCTATAACATATCACAAAATATTTCACAGTTAAAAGTTATAAATCAAAGACTTTAGAGCCCTCTCGGCCCCTAATTTGAAGGGCCAGCCCCTTTTTCTTGATGTCAAATAAAAGCTCTTGTCATTTTAAACACATTTGGTTCAATATGTGTTCAAATTATGTACTGTTCTCGAGATATCTGGAAAAGATCGATTTAGGGGTTAACGCTATAAATCCTTTTAGGGGCCGGATAACAAAGAAATTAGGGTTCCATATCGTTAAACACATTATTTTGAGCATCTTTTGTTCAATATTGCTTTTCAAAAATTTTCTTCATTTTGAGATATTGATGATCACAATTTTGGACTTCTGGCCCCTAAAAATCCCTTATTACGTAACAGAGGAGCAAACACGTATCATGTATAGATAACCAACGCTACGATGAACATAATTGCTTCTATAACATATCACAAAATATTTCACAGTTAAAAGTTATAAATCAAAGACTTTAGAGCCCTTTCGGCCCCTAATTTGAAGGGCCAGCCCCTTTTTCTTGATGTCAAATAAAAGCTCTTGTCATTTTAAACACATTTGGTTCAATAAGTGTTCACAAATTAAGTACTGTTCTCGAGATATCTGGAAAAGATCGATTTAGGGGCCAACGCTATAGCTCCTTTTAGGGGCCGGATACCAAAGAAATTAGGGTTTCATATCGTTAAACACATTATTTTGAGCATCTTTTGTTCAATATTGCTTTTCAAAAATTGTCTTCATTTTGAGATATTGATGATCACAATTTTGGACTTCTGGCCCCTAAAAATCCCTTATTACGTAACAGAGGAGCAAACACTTATCATGTATAGATAACCAACGCTACGATGAACATAATTGCTTCTATAACATATCACAAAATATTTCACAGTTAAAAGTTATAAATCAAAGACTTTAGAGCCCTTTCGGCCCCTAATTTGAAGGGCCAGCCCCTTTTTCTTGATGTCAAATAAAAGCTCTTGTCATTTTAAACACATTTGGTTCAATAAGTGTTCACAAATTATGTACTGTTCTCGAGATATCTGGAAAAGATCGATTTAGGGGCCAACGCTATAGCTCCTTTTAGGGGCCGGATAACAAAGAAATTAGGGTTTCATATCGTTAAACACATTATTTTGAGCATCTTTTGTTCAATATTGCTTTTCAAAAATTGTCTTCATTTTGAGATATTGATGATCACAATTTTGGACTTCTGGCCTCTAAAAATCCCTTATTACGTAACAGAGGAGCAAACACTTATCATGTATAGATAACCAACGCTACGATGAACATAATTGCTTCTATAACATATCACAAAATATTTCACAGTTAAAAGTTATAAATCAAAGACTTTAGAGTCCTTTCGGCCCCTAATTTGAAGGGCCAGCCCCTTTTTCTTGATGTCAAATAAAAGCTCTTGTCATTTTAAACACATTTGGTTCAATAAGTGTTCACAAATTATGTACTGTTCTCGAGATATCTGGAAAAGATCGATTTAGGGGCCAACGCTATAGCTCCTTTTAGGGGCCGGATAACAAAGAAATTAGGGTTTCATATCGTTAAACACATTATTTTGAGCATCTTTTGTTCAATATTGCTTTTCAAAAATTGTCTTCATTTTGAGATATTGATGATCACAATTTTGGACTTCTGGCCTCTAAAAATCCCTTATTACGTAACAGAGGAGCAAACACTTATCAT